>APFE031412462.1:125298-157587 GCA_000404065.3 Pinus taeda | reverse complement strand
TGTGAAAGCGTCCAGAGGTCCCTAGACACTAGCATTCCCATAGCATGAGATCATCCAGAGGTCAAGTGGTCCAAAATATCAGTGGGACCAAAGAGCTAGTTGGCAGAAAGGTTGGATTGGTTCGAAGAGCTGGTTGGCAGAAAGGTTGGATTGGTTCTTGAGGGTCCTATTGCTGATGTTGAATGTTTGTATGGTGTATTTCCAACGGTTTCACTTCCTTAACATGACTTAGGAGGTCGAATCATATCATAGTGGCCTCTCAACACATGTTTACCGCAGCCAGTCATTTGCTTGGGTAGATGTGGGAGGAGGGTGTTACAGAGTGGTATCATAGCATGTCGATTGCATGTGTGTCTCTTACGCTTACATTCCATGTGCTTGTTGAATTTGTATGATTTTGATCATGGTTGTAGTGATGTCGTCATGTGGAAGTTGATGTTGTCATTGTGGAGTGCATTGTCATGAGTGTATGCTTGGTTACATGTATCATTCTTATAGGTTTGGTTAAAAGTATTGTTCGTTTATGCTTTATTACAAGTGTTTATGCATGTGTATGGTTGGTTATGCATTGATTATGTATGTTAATGTTTGCATGTGGTAAAGTGTACAGTGATAGTGCTAGTTGCCATGCATGAGATTGTGGTATGAGTCATTGATAAGATCATGCATTGATGACTGGACCCTAGCTAAAATGATGGTTGCATGGTTATATGCTTATGTGTTATGTTTCTATATGATGTCATGATTATGTTATACATGCATCACGTTGATTTTTGATCTTGCAAACAAAGTATCCTCCCCGAGCTATACCAAGGTATGTTGGTTTATTGTGATTTGGTCTAGCTAACATGATATGCCTTGAAGGAAGAAATATCAAATGGCTAGAAAAATGGTAGACTACAAAGACTCTCCCTATGAATCAAATGAGTAGTATGGTGTTGGGAACTCTTCCAAATTGGCAGATACACTGAGAAGCTTAAAGGAAGAAATAAGGAGTTGTAAGGCAGATAATGACATAATCATGCAGGCACAGGAGAAACAAGCAAAGGTAAATGAAGTGATACTTCAGAGTTTGTCAGACTTATGGCGACAAGGGCTACGTCGAATCAGCTATGAGTAGGAGGAAAGAACTAATGGATCATATGGTAGTAGATCGCATGGTGGTCACAGGTCAGATAGAGATGACATGGTTAGAGATAGCAGATTGTTGGACACTCCGAATAGGAGAGGGAATAGACATAGGTAATTTTCTAGTTCTAATTCAGATAGGCACTATGATCGTCATTGTTATCATCCTTATAGGAGGAGTTATAGGGGATACTTGCCATATAAGTTTAAGAAAGAAAAGCCACCTACTTTTGATGGAGAGATGAAGAAACCACAGGATGCAGAGGCATGGTTTCTTGGCATGAGGAAGTTCTTCAAGTTGCATGACTATCAAAGAACATGAAAACCAGGGTAGTTGCATTTAGTCTCAAAGGTAAAGTAGACATTTGGATGGAAGACGTGAAGAATGTTAGATGTATCCATGGGGAAGACTTGACTTGGAGTGAGTTTGAGCAGTTATTCAAGAAGAAGTATTTGTTAGAGAGATACTTTGATGACAGGGAAAATTAATTATATGAGCTAAAGATGGGATCCATGACAGATGAGGAGTACACTAGCAAGTTCTTAGAGCTACTAAGGTATGTGTCTTACCTCACAGAGGAGAAGGCCAAGGTTTAGAGGTTCATTAGTGGATTATTGGTTGCATTCAAAGATGGCATTGAGTTCGATGAGCCAAAATCATTGGAGGAAACTATTCAAAAGTTAAGGCATTGCTATGAACAAAGGAAAGGTAATACAAAGAACAAAGGAAAATGGGACAGAGAGCGAGAAAGATATCAGGGCACAAGTAATAAAGAGAATGTATTGCCATCTAATAAGTTTAATGCATTAGACAGAGGAAAGGGACATTGATCTAAGGAGAAAAATAAGGATGCAGGTTGGAAGCCTATAGAGTGTTGGACTTGTGGAAAAGATCATCGCAAGAGAGATTGTCTGCAGAATTACGGTGGTAGGCATCATATATAGTGCATAGGATGCACGGACTGTTGGACATGTTGGTCAGAGAGTTCCTCATATTTATGCAGCACTGGATAACAAATAGGCAAACCATCAGGCATATATCATTTAGATGGATGGTAAGCTTTGTGATCAAGTTATTTCTATTTTGATTGACCCTTGATCTAATTATAGCTATGTTAGTCCTAACTTGGTGGATAAATGTGGTTTGAGTAAGGAAATGCATTCAGAATCTTAGTTAGTGCAGTTGGCTACAGGTATAAAGAAGTGTGTTCACCATTGGGTAAGATCTTGTGCATTTGATTTGAATGGTATGCCTACCACAACACATTTGAATGTATTACTGTTGGGATCATACAGTATGTTGTTGGGCATAGGTTGGTTGTATCTTCATAGAACCAAGGTAGATAGTTGTGAAAAATCCATTGAGTGTGTGGATGACAATGGGGAACCAAGATTCTTACAGGCAAAGAAGAAAGCCACATCAGTTAGGATGGTGACAACTATGCAGGAAAAGTGTAGTCGCATGAAAGGGTGTGTGTTATTTGCAGTGCATATCTCTAGTGACAAAGGTAAGGAAGTTGGGGATGCAGATGTTTTGAGAAGGCACCCAGTTCTACAATAGTTTTGGGATGTATTTCCTGAAGACATTTCAAAGTTACAACCTCACAGGGAGGCGCACTTTTCTATTGAGTTAGTGGCAGGGGAAGCTCCAACATCAAAAGCACCTTACAGGATGAGCACACCTGAGTTGGTTGAGTTGAAGCTCTAGTTGAAGGAAATGTTGGACAAGGGATACATTAGGCCAAGTGTATCACCATGGAGTGCACCGATATTGTTTGTGAAGAAGAAAGATGGTACTCTTAGATTATGCATTGACTACAGGCAATTGAACAAAGTGACCATCAAGAACAGGTATTTGTTGCCAAGGATCGATGACTTGTTTGATTAGTTGAAGGGAGCAACAGTGTTCTCGAAGATTGATCTGAGATCCATATATCATCAAGTACGCATCAAAGAGTAGGACATTTACAAGACAACTTTCCAAACCAGGTATGGGCATTATGAGTTTGTTGTAGTCCCACTCGGTTTAACTAATGCTCCAGCTACATTTAGTGCTTGATGGATAGTGTGTTGCATCTGTATTTGAATAAAAAATTTATTGTATTCATTGATGACATTTGGTATATTCTAAAAATGAGGAAGAGCATGCCGAGAATTTAGTAGCAGCGTTGAGGTTGTTGAGAGAGCATCATTTGTGTGCTAAGCTCATCAAGTGTAATTTCTTTCAGATGGAGGTACATTACTTGGGGCATGTTGTCTCCAAGGAGGGCATTGTAGTAGATCTAGAAAAGATAAGGGCTACCATGGAGTGGGTAGCTCCTAAGAACGTAAATGAGAGGAAATGTAAGAAGTTTGAATGGATAGAGGAGTGGGAAGCCAGTTTTGAGCAACTTAAGCAATTGTTGACACATGCACTAGTGTTAAAGATTTCAGATCCAGACAAAGAGTTTGTAGTGTGCACAGATGCTTGCAAGAAAGGACTTGGAGGAGTCCTTATGCAGGATGGACAGGTGGTAGACCTGGGAGGGGATGCTACAGAGTGGTATCAGAGTGTGGTTGTGCTCTCCTTGGGTGAATGTGTTGGTCATGCATGCATCTCATTTGCATGTGTGTTTCTTACACTTGCATTTCACGTGCTTGTTGCATTGCATAATGATTAATCATGGTTGTAGTAAGGTTGTCATGAGGAACTTAATGTTGATTTTATGGAATGCATCATCAGGAGTTTATGACTGGTTACATGAGTATATGCAGCTTGATTACATCCTTGTATGTTGTGTTGCATTCTAGGTTATTTGATTACATGCATCAGTCTTGTAGGTTGATTACAAGAATTGATCACTTATGCGCGACTACATGCGGTTATGCGTATGTGTAGTTGATTAAGCCTTGCTTATGTAGGTTGATAGTTGCATCAGGCAATGTGTACAATGGAGTAATGGTTGTTGTCATGCATGAGGTCATGGTTTGTGTGGTTGATATGGTCATGCATTGATGACTAGACTCTAGCTAGAATGATGTGTATATGGTTTGGTACTCATGTGCTATATGTCTATATGCAATCGTTATGCATGTATAGTCTCGGTTATAGTTATGAATGAATAGTAGGTCAAACATGCCTTGTGAAGTCATGGTTTGAAATTTAGGTCATCATGGTGTTATTGGTATGTTATGATGTTAATGTGTTTGTAGAGATAGAGCAGGAGATGCAGATCACCATAATAAGGTTGCAACACTAGACTTTGGATAAGAGCATATTGTCATACATGTATTGTGTTAGGCCCCTATACTACTAGAGTAACCCCTTATTGTTATTAGTACAACCCACTTATTATATTGATGTACCCATGTAGCGCCCATATTGTTACTATTGAGCCCCATAGAAGCCCACTATTATTATTATTGTGCCCTTGCATTATTATTGTTATGTAGGCTCTATTATGTTATGGTCCCTTAGACTCCTATATATGGAGGGGAGGTCTTTTCATTTGAATCATCCAAGAATTGTTCATTTATGTAATGTAAAGGAGGTTGCCCCCTCGAAGAGGCTGAATTCTAAGTCGTTGATCTATCTTTTCTATCTTTTCTTGAGCTGGTTTCATAACATATTGTATGTTTGGCACGCAGGTACGTGAGTTAAGGATTGTTATATGCATTAGGTTTATATCCATTAGGTTCATGCACATGTCCTTTGATGTTATGGTTACATTCATGATAGATGTTAGTTGATTAGTGTAGTTGTATGCACATGTGTCAAATAGTCAAGAATGATAGTAACTTGTAGGTGTATGCATTGTTATTATTGTTTTATATTAGATAACCTAATGATTATGTTATATGTTGTTGATGAGTATGTTATAGGTTACCTTGTTGTTGTTATATGACAATTAGCTTGACGATTAGGTTATATGTTGTTGATGAGAATGATAGTTAGCTTGATGATTAGGGTTATAGCATTTATACCTTGATGTTATATGTATCATGCTAAATTGAATTGGCCTATGCAGATGGTTATGGTTATGATATTCGGGTATGAGCCAACATGTTTGTGATATGGTATTGTACTAATCTAGGTTGACTTTGCATATGTGTGAATGATAATTGTGTATGAGTTATGATGTAAACATGTTAGCTAGTGACTATTTTGGATATCATGATCTTATTTATGTTTGAGTTGATAAGTTGTGAAGTTATATTTTGCTAACTAGATTGATTGTGCAGACAAGATAGCCTCCACTGAGACACAGTAAGGTACGAATATGCTTATGTTTTATATTTAGTGCTTGAATTTTTTATTATGTCGTCTAGTTGATTTATTTAACATGGTATGTTGCAAGTTGGTTGAATGTTTGATGAATTTCATAATATGAGTATGTGTTCAAATGATCTTGTTTTAAGATGATTGTGCTAATACATATGAGTTGAGATAGCTGGCATGTACTTGAGTATGATAGGTGATAGTTGTAGCATTATGTATTATAACTGATGACTATAAGTTGATTATGGATTATGACATGAGTGTTAGTCCTGGTAAAGGTTGATTTTGAATTGATAGATATGGTTGTCTTGATATGTGGTTGACATGTGTGAGAAGTTGCATGAAACATGCTTGGTATTAGTGTGACAAGGTAATAGTTGATGTGTTTATATAACTAACAGTTGGGTGATGCGACAATGCATAATAAGCCTCGATTGCAGCAAGGAAAAAGGTAAAAGAAAGGAACTGTGCAAGAATTTCTTGGCTAGGTTTGGAAACCCTAATTCAAAACAAACGAGTGCTTTGCATACAAAGAGTCTTCTTGACCTTGATTTTGTTGACATTATGTGGATATGTGCTAGATTCATGAACATGTACTTGACAGGTATATTAGCTAGTCTCTAGTTACAGGTGGATCTGTCAAGATAATTGTAGTCCCTTGAGAGATGGCGTGGATGTGTTCAGTTGCAAGGCCGCAAGCCTAGCACGACAAGCTCAGGTAACTATTGTATTGTTATGTTTATTTATGCACTGACATTATGTGTTTATGGAAGTATAATGCAAGGAGTTGCATGGCAAGGGATATTTCCATGAATCTTGAAGAAGGCTTAGGTAGAATTTTCCTTGCGAACCATGGGGATTGAGTCATGGTGTCTATTGTTAGTCTTGTGCTTTTGGTCTTTTGTGATTGTTGTGCTTGATTTGTGATTTTGCATGTGTCTAGTGCATAGCTATGCCACTTTGTTGTGGAGTTGTGTTGTTATTGGTTTTCATGATCTTCTTCTTGTCTCTTTCTTGGCTTTCCTTTTTGTGTTGAGTCTTGGGAATTCATTTGGAAAAAGGAGGAAGTTAGTGAAGCTCGGGGAGAGCTATGTGGTACCCAATAAGTAATGTAAGACTTAGATGAAGCTCTGTGCATGAGTAAGCATAATGGAAGGTAAGACCATGACAGTTGGTTGGATTGGTTGGGTCCATTGTGATAAATAGGCGATGGTCGCACAGACATGAAAAAGGTAACCATAAAAGGTAAAGTAAATGGATCTGAGGTGTCAGATGCCTTGGCTAAGTTGGGAATTGTGGTTCTCAATGTTGTGCATGCTATGCACAAATAGGGAAGTTCTCTTAACCTAGACCTTATGTTATCTGGTAATTATGTTATTATCATGATTTTGTTGATGTTTATATAGGTATACATGTATGTATGTATGTCGTAATCTAATGGGATCATGATTATTTTATGATGACATTTATATATGTATGTATGTATCCATGTATCAGTGTCACTGTTTGACAAGATCGTTAGGGATCGTTCTTGTGGAGGAATGATTTCTTATGCAGGTGAATGGCATGAAGATATTCATGGTTCATGACAAATCAAGTGGGAAGAGTAGCCACGACAAATATACGAGGTCAGTATCATGTGGATATGAATTGATATTGTATACTTGTATTATGAATATGTTTATGGTAGGTAATGTGGAAGGATACATCAACAAAATGAAAGCAGTGTGGTTTGCGACATGTTGGGACAAACATAGATAAGACATTGGGAGCAAGGTTTCTTGGTAGAGACTGTGTGCTTTTTGATGTGAGGTACTATTGTTGTGCATATGTTGTATATTGTGTACATGTTGCATCTATGATGTTGTGCGCATGCCGTGTTGTGTATACATAATGTGTGTACATGTTTTTTATGCAATGTTATGTACATGATGGTACAAGTAGTGTTGTATGAATATTGCATATGCAGTGTTGGGTATAGATGGTGCTATGTACATGATGGATATGCAGTGTTGTGCGCATATGGTGTTGTGCACATGTTGGATATGCAGTGCTATGTACAAATGATGCTATGTACATGTTGGATATCCCGTGCTACGTACATATGGTGTTCTATGCATGTTGAACATATGGTGTTATGCACACATGGTGTTGTGTGCATGATTTTACAAGTGGTGTTGTGAGCATGTGGTGACGTGTACATGTTGTACATGTGGTGTTGTGTGCATGTGGTGTTGTATACATGTTGTGCATGTGATGTTATGTACATGTGGTGTCGTGCATGTGGTGTTGTGTACATGTGGTATTGTGTACACGTTGTACAATGGTGCAGTGTACAATGTACATGTGATGTTGTGCACACATTGTGTAGGTGGTTGCAGTGTACAGGTCGTACTGTGTACATGTGGTACATATGGCACCAGTGTAGATGCATTTATTGCATGGTGTTGTATGACGTGTGCAGTTGTATGTGTGTGATGCACACTGTGTATGTGCACATGGCTAAGGAGAAGTCATTGGGTGTTTGTCTGGTGTGGCAACCAATCCAGAGTGCGTACAAAATAAAGACAAAGGTAAAAGCTAAGGATTGATTAAAGGATAAGTATCAATATTTTACTTCAGTTTTACTATGCATGTGATATATGATTATGGTCTATGATGATTACATGTGACCTAGGATTCTGGTTTATGGTGGTTACATACGATTTATGATTTTGATGGTTTTATTTTCAGCTAACTTGATGTGATGTATTTATACATGTTCATTTGGTCAAATATGATAGCTTGACTTGTTGTAACAGGAAGTGAACAGGGTTGCAAGTGTACCTTAGTGACAAACTACGAATGAGGTATGATTTTAGGTTATTTCAATTTATTTGAATCTAATGGAAGTTATGTGCTTGGAACAAGAATGCATGAACATGACCGATTGAGTGGCCAAAATCGACTACAAGAATTGGCAACAACAACAAAAGGATTGGAACATTCAATAGTATGTTGGTAAAACACTTGAGGAGCAAGGCCATAGTGGGGCATTGGTACCAAATAGTGTCCATTGATTGCCATGAGCATGTTATGACCAGTATGATGGTTGAGGTAGGTATATGCCTTGGTTGTTTGATCTTCTGATGTGAGGAAACCTTGCTAAGGGATGGGTCGCTCAGGTTAGGGGATTCTAGGGAACTTGGAAGGTGAGTGATTGCACATAAGGGGGTGACCTGATTTCCCAAGGGACCGTGTAATAGAGAAGGGAAGGTCGTGGATGTATTTGTTTTGGTCATTAGCATTGCCAGATGGAATCAAATGCACATTGGGAGTGCACCCTAGAGTAATGAGTCAGTAACTGTTCACTGAGAGGACAAGTGGTGCAGGATTGTAGAGTTGGACATTGGATGCAGCTTTGACTGTAGCAGTAGATTCTAGACTTCCTGGGAAGGAGGTGAATCCTGGTACTACTTTGAGGGTGGAGGTGTGATCCCTCTGGATTCGCTTGTTGATTGATATGGGCATCGTATCCTTTTATATGTGCGTTTAGAAAATGTGCATATGTATATATGTGGTTATTGTAAATACCGTAATGAGTTGTGTTATAAAGCTCCAGTAAGCAGTATGGTTATTATATTTTCATGATGTTTTGCTTTTGAGCACGTATTTCATTGTAAATATTGCAACAAGCTAAGTTATAAAGCTCCATGAGCAGTATTCTTTCTTTTTAGCGGTGTTGCTAAGGTATTCGTGTGGTTTAACACCAAGGATGGTGTTCCCCAAGGGGGAGGGTTCTGTAACAACCCTGGTGAAAATTCCATATAATAATGTAAATAAAGGAAAAAATAAGACCAGGGGTAAGGGACATGTATTCCAAGTTGAATGTTGGGCAAAGATATCCTAGTGGGCATCACTCGATGGGTGTTTTAGCTAAGGAAAATTGGCAAAGGCATTAAAAGGAAAAAAGGCATTTTTGGCACATTTATTTATGAAAATAAAGGAAAATAGGAGAAAAGGAAGGTAAAAGGTCACAGGTTGCACGTGAGGAGGAAATTAAAGGAAAATAAAGAAATTAGAGGCCTCATTAATAAAAAAAACTTTTGAGGATCAGTTGGCACATTCTTGGCTCAAGTTTGGTCAGTTTATGTTTTGAGCTCTCTCATTATTCTCTCTCTCTCTCATACTCTTGGTTATTAAGAGCTTTCCTGGAGCACTCTAGTTTTGGAGAAAGAAAGGAAAAGCAAGCAAAGGAAAACGAAGGAAAGCAAGGATCAAGGAAGGAAAAGCAGGATCAAGTAGATTCAACATGAATAAATACAGGTAACTTTTTGCATGAGTGATTTCCTAGCTGGTTTGGACATGCATGGCTTTGCATATTGGTGTATGGTTCTCTTGTTGTCAGTGGCATGGTTTTGCCGGGTTAAGACAGTGAGTTTCAGCCTAGCCTAGCCTTTTTTCCAGATACCATGGTATGTTGGGATGTTTATTTCGGTTTTAGAACTTTGGAATTGTTGGATGGATTTCGAAATCCAAGGCAGCGGTGGTCTCAAGGTTCATTCCAAAAGGCCCAGGAATCCCTTGACTCGTGTGAAAAGAGGGTTAACATGTTATTGCTGACATATGCAGTGATAATATTGCACCATTATTATTAAAATGCATTATTATATTCCAACTTTCATTGCAATCACTGAAATAATATGTATGTATGCTTCTTATATTCAACCATGTTTTCAACAACCTTATAAAGCCAACAATGCAATGCCTTACAAAGTGTTCTCCCAACAAAATTATTACAATGCTTTGCAATGTGTCTATCTAATTCATTATTTCTAATGTTAATACATTTTGAAGAAAAATTGGAATAACATTCATTTTCAAGCAGAAATCCAGAGTAGCCCTAATTTGTCATTCGCATCAATGTTCATTCAAACAATGTGCCAACAATTTGATGGTCTAGCTATCTCAATTCCATAGTGCGCAACAGAAATAATTACGCAACATGGGAACGACTTGAAGGAGCATTACATTGAAAGGGCATTACAACTTTTGTGTATGCAATGTTAATTGCCTTCATTATTATATGCAGTGTTATTATATATATAACATTGTTGGGCTTTATTGACTGTCCTGGCAACATTCCTTACTCATTAATATTCCAAGGTGTATTCATATTCACGCTCATGTATTCATATTCATATTCAAATGATGTCTTCATATTCACAGGTCCCTACATTCATATGCTTCAAAACATTCATATGCAACATTATTTGGCTCTTTGAGGGCATTAGACTCAGAGACTAATTCATCACAACCACTCCTTGTCATTGATGTCAAAGGGGGAGGCATGAGACAGATGGAGGCAGAAGATGAGATATTATTTTTGCCCAAGAGGAGGAATATTAGGGTTTTTATCAATGCCGAAGGAGGAGAATGTTGGCAATATTGGCATTGATGTCAAGTTAAGTAGATTGATTAATGTCGATGAATGTTATTGATGTCACTAAGCAGATTGGTGATAATTTATGATGAATGGAAAGTGTACATAAATGTTGAATGTTGAATATAAAAGGTTGGAAGTGATGTGAAGTGCAAAGGCTATGCTAATCAATGTGAAGGCTAAACATTGAGACAAAATTTGAAATACATATATTTCTTTGAATAGAAAATGTAGATAATACAAATCTGATGTCTCTTGTAATTATTATTGAATGAGCTGTTATTTCAACTCTATTTTGTATTACAAATAATTTTTAGAACTGAAAGTGAAAAGACAAGCTTGTGAGTAGTTTTTGGAAGTCTAAGAGACAATGTTTCATTTCATATTCTTGCAAAGAGTACAAACAACCAAGTTGGCTTGCTTATAAAATGTACAACATAGAATGGAAAAGGAATTCTTTTTGTAGAAAAACAATCTGCACGAGAAAGAGGATGAGCAACAAGGAAAGAGATGCAAAGTGAAAAGGAGAAGCAGTGCAGAAGTAGACTTGATCGCAGAACTGTAAATGAGGTAACCATCATTTGTAACATGATGTTGTGATTGAGATATTTTTGTCCCCTTCTATGTTGTAGCTTGAAAAGGAAAAGGTTGTAGCATGTTGAGGTAGGATCCTTCTGTGCGTTGTAGCCTACAGAAAACTTGTGGGAGTTGGAGCTTCCTTCGAGGTAGGAGCCTCTTGTAGGTTGAGGCCTACAAAAATCTGATGTAATAAGGAGTAACATCTTTCCTTCACATCACTTTTAGCCCAAAATTCATGGTTTTCTCCCTTCAGGGTTTCCATTTATATCTGGTGTCTTCATGTGTTTATTCTTGCATGTTGTGTGAATGTTTTGAATTCTTGATAAACAAATGTGCAAGCCTCTCTCCTTAAAACCTACAAAAGGAATTCAATAACTATTGAGCACAAACATAAATCATTAACTACATAAGAAGAAGATTAATTTGAGAAAAAATAAAGAATTTAAATTGCTAATTCACCCCCCCATAGTAATTTCCAATCATAAATATCAAATAACAAACCCCTCCCCCTTGGGGGAACACCTTCCTCGGTGTTCAATGACACTTATAAAACAAAAAAGCACATGCTTCCTATGGAGATTTATAACATAGCTCAATGCAGCATTTACATCATATCCATCTGTTGTAAACATAACCAACTTATCATGAACACCATACCGCTTATTGGAGCTTTATAACACAGCTCGATGCGGTATTTACAACATACATATGCATATATAGGCATAACCAAAACTCGACATCAAAACATATATCAAAATACATTTTCTCAACCAGTGAATATAGAAGGATACATATGCCACATCTAATCATCCATCTCCCATGTAGCTTCATTGGGCCCAAAGTGCTTCCGCTGCACTTGAACTTGCTCGATTGCTAAATTTTTGGAGCATGAACATCTTTCGTTACAAAATGCACTGAGGTTCCGGCTGGAATTTTCCTTCTAGTTCCACTTATAATAAAGACAATTCAATCACATGATCAACATCTTTCACATACTTCTTATGAAATGACGCATGGAAAACATCATGGATTTTCATTGTCGGAAGTAGTGAAAGTCAGTAAGTCACTGGTCCAAACCTCTCAAGAATCGTAAAAGACCTGCAATAAAGAGGTGCCATCTTGGCACATGATCCAATTCTCAAGGAGCTCTTCTTGGGATTGATGCACAAGTACACTTGTTTCCCAACCTGAAACTCCTTAAACATCATGTGTTGATCTACACAAGTCTTTTGTCTATATTGTGCTACCTTTATATTCTTCTTAATAACCTGCATTTTGTGTTCCATCTATACCAACATGTCCAATCCAATCAATACCATGTTCACTAGATCACTCCAAATGGTAGGAGTATTACAACTCTGCCCATAAAATTCCTCAAAAGTATTCTTGATACCCATTATTATATGCAAACTCCACTAATGGGAGATACTCTTCCCACTTTCATTGTTGATGCATAATAAACATTCTCAACAAGTCCTCCAAAATCATGTTGACCATCTTTGTCTATGAATTTGTCTGCGGATGATAAGATGTACTAAGGGCCAAATTTGTACCCAAACCTGCAAATAACTCCTTCCAAAACCTAGAAGTGAACTTGGCATCTTTATCTGACATAATATTCCTAGGAATACCATGTAACCTCACTATCTCCCTGATGAAGACTTGTGCTACCTCACTAGATGAATTTGTAGACTTTATTGGAATGAAGTGAGCTACCCTGGTCAACCTGTCAACCATAACCATAATGGAATCATGTTGTCGCGATGTCCTTGGCAAATCTATAATGAGGTCCATGGAAATGACCTCCCATTTCCACTATGGAATCAAAATCTTCTACAGTAACCCACCTAGATGCTTACACTCTGCTTTTACCTATTGACAATCCAAGCATCTTATGACAAACTCTGCAGCCTATTGATTCAAATTCGGCCAACGATAGAATTTCTTAACCACTGTCAATGTCTTCTAATATCCTGGGTGACCTGAATAAGGCTTAACATGAAATTCCCTCAAGATAAGCTTCTTGAGATCGCTATTATCCGACACATAGATCATGTCCCTAAATCTAACCAAACCATCTATCGTGGGATGATAATCCACATCTTGTTCACCTATACCCTGCTATTGTAACTTGTGCTTAAGTTTTTGGTACATGTCATCTTGTTGCCCTTACTACAAGATCTGATCTTGTAAATATGTCCCATATGAACTCATAGTTGCTATGTTATTTACTTGTACTCTTCTGCTAAGAGCATCTGCAACCATGTTCTCTTTTCCCTTAATGTATATGATCTCGGATTCAAACTCACTGATCATAGTCAACCACCTAGCTTGCCTGGCATTCATATTAAGTTGGTCAAATAAGTATCTCAATCCACTACAATCACTCATCAAGATGAACATCCCTCTAAGAAGATAGTGTCTCCAAATCTTCAATGCATGAATAATCGTTGGAAACTCAAGATCATGTGTCACATAATTTTGCTAATGTTCATTCAGTTTATTGACTCATAACATACCACTTGTTCCTTCTGCATCAGGACTCCACCAAGTGTTGGAAATATATTTACAACTGAGAGGGGGGATGAATCAGTAATGTGATCCATATACAATTTTTTCCTTTTATTTCTTTACTAAATCACATACTAATTATTGCAGTAACTCACAATATGTTAGCAGCATATAAACAATAAACATGTAAACATATAAGTAACATATACTAAAGCAAACCATCAAAGCACATCCACATAAATCATCATCACACATGAGACACAAGATTTCTGTTGGAAACCCTTATGAGAGAAAAACCACCCTTGATCTTGTCACTCTGCTCTGAATGCTATTATGTCAAGAAATTGATCTTTTACATAGTGTATTGACTTCCATCAGCATGGAGACTTGACCTCATATACATAACTCCAACACCCATTGGTTAGGAGATTTGATACTACTGGATCATCTCGGAATACTTTGTTCTCTACTAATCTCTATAGGCTACTATCTATTGAAAGGCACCATGATCAGTTGATCCTTGCCCAGCTACCATTGGACTATTCAACCACCATTGGATTGAGAAACTTCTTCATTTCACTAAAGCTTCGCTATCACTGCTCCACCTCCATGAAGTCACTACTCCTCACCACCATGCAGACCTCCTTTCATATATTTTCAAATTGGATCCAAAGACACTATGCTCAACAAGAAATCAGCTCTGCATACATGCTCTCAGCAACAAATCGAATCTGGAATTGTAATTGGGGCAATTTGGAAAATAGCCGCAACAAAAAAATCTCTGAAAATTGCCTTCGAAGAACCTTTTGTTTCTCTCAATATAGACCGAATTTTGAAAAAACACCCATTAGAAAACTAAGTTGGTCCATTATGCACAAAACCCATGTCTCATAATTTTGAGAGCCATCCTCATTTACCCATAAAATCGTCTACAAAATTGTCACTTCTTTATCCAACTAATTTTCTGAGTTGGCATGTTTGAAGATAAAATCTGTGAAAATTGCCTTCAAAGAACCTTTTGTTTCTCTCAATCTAGACTGAATTTGGAAAAATTATCATTGGAAAACTAATTTGGTCCATTATGCACAAAAAACCCATGTCTCAGAATGTTGAGATCCATCCTCATTTGCCCAAGAAATCTAATGCAAAATTGTCACTTCTTTATCCAACAAATTTATGAGTTGGCATGTTTGACGATTTCCTCAACCAAGAGAACCAACATAACTTTTCTTCTCTTCCTCTATTAGTTAAATTTTTTGAAATGGTTAAGTCAAATTATTCTCGGCAACTCTAACACCACAACAACCTTTCCATCACCTGTAGTAGCATCAATATCGTCTGCAACAACAACCTCAAGACATACAACTGCCTCCATCACATGTGGAAGCACCTCCAACACAAGTATCATAGAATTGAACTCATGAATCAACAAATCAATGTCTCCAAGACATATAGAGACATATGCAGCAACTATAATAGCACCTATTTATAAGACATATAGAGACATATGCAGTAACTATAGCAGCACCTACTAGCAACACAACATGAGCAGCTCTCCAACCAACTCATCAGGCCAACCTCAAACAAACACCACAACTGGAATCATCTCCAAGTCAGTAACCACAACATTAGGTCTATTCATCATCATGTTGACAACAATTCCAACTAACAAGACCAGCACCAATCATGGATCGCATAACATCCAACAACACCAAGGGCGCGTTGACATCAATGTGAACAACACAATGCCAACAAACTCCCTCTTTGGCATTGATGGAAACCTCAATACAACATGAGAGGCTAACACATCAATCCAAAATCTCTCCCCCTTTTACATCAATGGTAAAGGGCCATATAAAACTGAAGTATCATGCCAATAATGTGTCAGAAGAGAAGAGTGTTCTCCCTATCATGCACAACATCATATTGATGCATCCCATATAAGTACCATCTGTAAGATATACATGAAGAACGAGGAAACATGCTACCAACACCACTACCAATTCCATGCCAACTCTTGAAACTGAATATGGTCCCCCTAAGCATGTAATGAAGCTACAAATACACTTTGTCTGCTGGAGTAACACATATGTCTGTTGCAATGAGCCTCCTTGCCAAGAGAAAGAGATCACTCCTCATGACCTTGACTCTGATTGACTTTGGACATTATATATAATACATTAAAATACATACAGTGCTTCATGGAGAAAATACATGATTGTGACAAGTACATAGTACCAACATATAACTCCTCTACACCTATCACCAACCATGACTCTATGGAACCAAGTTTACATTATGCACCCAATGAATTGGTGTTGCATAAAATATATACATCATAATACATGACTTGGGCATCCATTTACCCATATATAGCTAATGACCAACCATACTAGACATCATGGGTCACTCCAAGAGCAATATGCCCAAAAGATGATATAATGATTTCACATGGCTTTTACAATTACACACAATGGTGCTTCTCATCAATACATGCCCAAAACATGAAATAACTAAGTACATGGTGACAATTAGCATCAACATATGCTCCATATGGCAACAACAATAATCTATGCCTCCATCAAGCAACAAGCATCATATAATCCAATCACCATTTAGAGCAGAATATCAACTAACAACCACTGGCAGCAATATGCCAACATAAGGCAACCATAAGCATCATATGAAACATCATCATAATATACAACTATGAGCAACATCAAGTATAGAAACAACATGCACATGAGCATCAAACATCAATCCTCCATATAGAAACATCATATGACACAACCACACACAATCCCCCCCATGACTGCACAGTAGCAACTCCATAACATCGCATCATATGAGGCCAAGAACCCCACTGTCATAACATAGTATGAGGTATAGCATGAACACCTCCTCCAATCATATCACAATGCCAACAATGTATGGTTGAAATAAATAGGAACAAATAATGCTTCCCCTGAACACGTGCCATCTGCAAGTTGTAGAGATACGAATTGTTGGGCCGAAATGACCGCTTCTGCTACAAACAATGCTTCCTTTGATAGGTAGAAGCACCATATGGACTGAGACTCCACATGACCATGACTCAAGTGACATATACATTATAAATACGCGGTTGTAGTAGTGACATAAAAGACCTCATACATACTCATATGAACATAACATGACCTCATGACTCATGGCTAAATGACCCAAATGATACTACAACATAAGTACATAGCTCCATGAGCATTTTACATGAATAGATCAATAAATGCATGGTTGCTATGATCATCTCCTATGGACCAATGACTCAAAAACATGAAACATCAAGAATATTACATCATCGTTAGCCCACGCAAATGGTTGCAATATGACTCCATAATATTCCTCCAAAACAAACCTATCACCATGACGACTCAACAACTATTGACTGGACTAAATACCATCATAAAATAATGAAGGCATAGTAAATACATGGTTGTAATAAACTGCATATGACAGCCTATGCATGGTTGGTTCATGTCACAAGTCATCATAATACATCCTGAAATGATGATCACAATCTATGCATGGCTACACATATTTTCAACCAGCTGTTAGGGAAACCAAAATCATATACATGGTTGAAAAATGTGCTCTTATTTCTACTCATAAAAGACATATAATTAAAGCTGTTGCAAACACATGAGTGGAAAGGAATGAAAGAGATAAGATAAATCATGAAACTCAATACCATGCATAGCTCCCCCTCAGCTCAATATACCTCCAATAGAGAGACTGATCATGTGGACCTGAATGTGCATTAGGATGAAAAGAACTCGTCCTATATTGCTCCAAACTCTGTTATACTCATCAAGAGACCAATGCCCCCCCCCTCAGGTTATGCACCTCTCATAAATTTGTAGTCCTCTATAAGTATGCATGAATAACCATGGACTGCAGGAGAGAATGATCTTCACTAGTTGAAAAGTTGAAGCTCCTTCTTCTTCCACACAGTCTTAGGTTGCTTCCTTTTTTCCTTCAACTGAATCTTCTCTTGCTTCACTTGCTTTGTGTTAGATCCTCTTGGTTTTTTCTACCTTTGAGGATTTTTTTCTTGAGTAATAGAGCAACAAACAATCTCTTGCCATATGGCCAAATCTATGGCATATAAAGCATTTTGCATGGCCAAGAGGATCCACTCTTCTTCTATTGTTCATGCCAGATCTAAACCATGCATGAAATGTGCTTCTCCTCCATTGGTTAGATCTGTAATCAGATGCCTTATGGCCAAACAAGTGACATGAGTAGCAAGAACCATAAAAATCACAAATATACTTGTTGGCCATTCTCCTTGGTTGTTGGAATTGTTGGAATCTCAGCTGATATGGTCTATACGATCTGCTCCAGCAATTTGTTGCAATATTCCCCAACTTGTGATAATTGTAGCATTGTATCTCATGCATCAAAGGAATAAAAGGACTTTGTTTCCTTTGAAATCTAATGGAGCTGCCACGATCATCTCTAGGAGCAAAGTAGATTCTGAACGTAGATGCTCCTTGAGATTTTCTACTCTGTTGTTGGTTTTGCTGCTTGATTGGTTGTTGATTCTACTTGCACATTTGTTGTTGGTTATTTTGTTTGCTAATTGGATGTTGGATTTGTTTCTTATTACCTTGGATCTCATTTTTATTTCTAGTATTGTTTGCAATAGGTTTCTTGGGTTCTTCTTTGATGTTCTTACCTTCAAGCAAACTAGATTCACCCTTTTGAAATCCAAGACTAGATTTATCTAGTGGTGATCTTTAGATTTCAAGAAAATTATCCAAGGCCATGGTACTCTTCTGCATCTTCCATTGCTTTCTTAAGGAAACAATTTTAGCTTCTAATTTCTCACATTCTTCTACCTTTACTTGATATTGTTTCCTCATTCCTTCCTCAACTCTTTCAAATTTTGCCATTTTAACTTTCAAGCTCACAAACTCCTCTTTGAGCTTGGCCTCCTTATCATCACAAATCTGCAATAGCGTTTCTTGTTCCTTGCATGCAGTTGTTAGCCTTGAAATCTCAACTCTAAAACTTTTAACAACATTCTCATCTTCATCAAAATCTGAATCCTCAAAATTATAATTCAAAAGAAAATCATTATCAATTATAGCTTTGGATTCAATTTGTTGCAATACCTTTGGTTCCTAATCTTTTGATTTCTGCACATTATTTGTTGAACCATTTGCACTAGGAAGATGAGATTTTTTTGTAACAGCCATGGTGAAAATTTCAGGTAATAAAAGTTAAAAACAATAACCACGGTCATTGGGACACTTATTTCAAGTTGAATGTTGTGAAAGACATCCTAGGGGGGTGTTAATTCAGTTGTTTATGGCTAAGGAAATTTGCAAAGGAAATGGTTAAGGCTTTGGAAAGGCAAAATGGCATTTTTGGCACATTATTTATGAAAATAATGGAAATTAGGAGAAAAGGGAGGTGAAAGGTCATAGATTGCATGTGAGGAGGAAAATGAAGGAAAATAATGGAAAATGAAGAAATATAGTCCTCATTCATAAAAAGGCTTATGAGGATCAGTTGGTAACCTTTTGTCAGTTCAGTGTTGGAGCTTTTTCATTGCTCTCTCTCTCTCTCTCATACTCTTGGACACTTAGAGTTTCTTGGAGCACTTTGGCATTGGAGCAAGAAAGGAAAAGAAGGCAAGAGGAAGCAAAGATCAAGCAGGAAAGGCAGGATCAAGTAGCTACAGTAGGCTTCATTGCAGGTATCGACTTGCATGTGTATTTTCCTTGTTAGATTTGGCATGCATGAGATTGCATGTGTTTCTTTTCTACCATGGCATGGGTTTTTCTAGGTGTGACAATATTTTCAGCCTAGCCTTGCCATTTCCTGATAGATTTGATGAGATGGGTTCTCTCATTCGGTTTATGTGGGATGGCTGGATTGGATTTGAAGCTAAGTGGGGTGGATCTCTGAATTGACAAACACATGGAGAGTATGTCTCAGTGTAGGGCCTAGTGATCCCTCGATCAAATTGTGGATGCATAGTAAAGCTTGAAAGACTAGGAGGCACTCAAATTCCTCACGGTGTAGGCAGAGAACTCTGGTGGCATCCATGTTGATTGGTGTTTTCGTGTGTTCTATGAGTCCCACATTCATACTTGGAATATGGCATGGGGGTGATTGGCTGAAGAGAGACTTGGCTCAACCAATCTGTGGTCGGATGGAACGTGGTAGTCCCATCTCCAGTTGGTTCATTGCATTCATTAATGAGAAATTAATTCCCTTGATTTTCATGTGTAAATGTATTGATGTATATGTAGATTTTGATGGCTGATATGTTTATGGTATTTTTGTTCCTGTTATGTTTGTTATATGTATATTTTATGACAACAGCTATGTATGGCTCTCAGCATGTTTTTACTTGTACATGAATGGATAATGTGTCTATGACCTAATAGACGATAGTGCAACAAATTACATGAGGGGACAATGGTTCATAGCGATTCTTAGATAAGTATGATATCCCTACACTTAATTTTGTTGTTTACACCTGTAGGTTACATGTTGATGATATGTTTGAAGGAATTCTTTTCATGGCTAGTAGGGGTCTGGTTATGGTCATGTTTAGATTATTGCTTTTGCGTCATTGTTTCCCTGTACTTGTATTGATTTCAAGCTATCACTCCATTTTGGGCAGTGACATGGGCTCTAGGCCTGAAAAAGTGGCTTAAATCTCGGGGTCGTTGACACAAAACTGGCAAATTTGCTCCTCCGTCACTAGCAGGAAAGCCTGTGAGAGAGACTTTGGGTTTCTGGTCGCTCCCTTTTCCCATAGCATCAGAGTGACTGTGGCTTAAGAGATCCAGAACAACAGTGGGACCCAGGGACATGCTGTCTGAGTGGCTGACATGTCCCTTGAGGATCCTAAAACTGATGTTGGATGACTGCGTTTGATGTTTCCATCGATTCCACTTCCTTAAGGTTACATAGGAGGTCAAATCTGATCATTTTAGCCTCTCGTCTCATGTTTACCCTAGTTGGCATGGTTACTTGGGTGGATGTGGGAAGAGGGTGTTACATTTGTGGTTGAGCTTACTTATTTTAAAGGCCATTTCTTTTATGAAATTTTTTCTTCTTACTCTTGCCCATTCTGAAAAGAAAAAAGAAAAAAATCAATTTTTGCGAACAAACCCCTGAACTACTCTCTAGTGATCAAGCTACAACCAAGAGCCCTGCTCTGATACTAATTGTTGGAAATATATTTACTACTAAGAGGGGGGTGAATCAATAGTGTGATATATATACAATTTTTGCCTTTTATTAATTTACTGAATCACACACTTATTATTGCAGCAACTAACAATATGTTAGCAACATATGAGTAAAAAATAAACATGTAAATGTATAAGAAGCATATACTAAAGCAAACCATCAAAGCACACCCACACAAATCATAATCACACATGAGACACAAGATTTCTGGTGGAAACCCTTCCGAGAGAAAAACCACCCTTGTTGTTGCTGCTATGCTCTGAATTCTAGTATGTCAAGCAATTAATCTTTTACATAGTGTGTTGACTCCCATTAGCATGGAGACTCGACCTCATATACATAATGCCAACACCCATTGGTTAGAGACTCAATACTACTGGATTAACTCGGAATATTATGTTCTCTAGGGATCTCTATGGACTACCATCCATTGAAAGCCATCACGATCAGTTGATCCTAAGCCAACTACCATTGGATTATCTAACCACCATTGGATTGAGAAACTTCTTCCTTTCGCTGAAGCTTCATTATCACTCCTCCACCTCCATGAAGTCACTGCTCCTCACCACCATGCATACCTCCTTTAATCTATTTTCAAACAACATCCCAAGACATTATGCTCAACAATAAATCATCTCTACATACATCCTCTCAGCAACAAGATCTCATAATCAAAATAAAGGATAAACAAAGTAAATTTGTGGCCACATAAAAATTGAATACAATTAGATCCTCACAACAATATGATGTTGCATAATGCAAATAACATCATAATGCACATGGCTATGTGCTAAATGCATCAACAACTCCTGCAAAAAGAATGTGAGAGGATGACCAACATATATTCCAATAGCATACAAAAACTCTCCAAATAAATCACTACACCAACAACTCCAATTTTCATCTATATGCAGCATGCTTCAGATCTAAACATTATTCAGTCACAAACACTCATGGACTGAAGCATCTAGGCTCTAGATAAGGTTTGAAGCATCAACACTCAATGTAAACTTCTCCAACACAC
Organism: Pinus taeda; assembly: GCA_000404065.3. Lineage (NCBI taxonomy): Eukaryota > Viridiplantae > Streptophyta > Pinopsida > Pinales > Pinaceae > Pinus > Pinus taeda. The sequence goes on along the minus strand of APFE031412462.1, from coordinate 135,414 downwards.
TCTCTAACATCCTCAACTCAATTGACTCACAATGAGCTATCTTCACTCACTCTCCAAACTCTCTCACACACAACTCAACTATACAATCAATCATCTCACAATGAGCTATCTCCAATATATAGATGAACTCAAGTGCTCAACTCAATAATTACTCAGAACTACTGACCTCAACAATCTTGTTCATATGCTTGATTTTGATCTGGGATAAGCTCATTACCTCAATCAACCACTAACTCCACTATCCTTTTTTGATAAGTTCAAATTTCATTACTTTATGGAAGAAAATCGAATATGGAATTGTAATTGGGGCAATTTGGAAAATGGCCACAACAGAAAATATGCGAAAATGGCCTTCGAAGAACCTATCGTTTCTCTCAATATGGACCGAATTTTGAAAAATTGCTTATTAGAAAACTAATTTGGTCCATTCTTCACAAAACCCATGTCCCAGAATTTTGAGATCCATCCTCATTTACCCAGAAAATATTCTGCAAAATTTTCACTGCTTTATCCAGCGAATTTCTGAGTTGGCATGTTTGAACAACAAAAAATCTATGAAAATTGCCTTTGAAGAACCTTTCTTTCCTCTCAATCTAGACCGAGTTTTGGAAAACTGCTTGATGGAAAAATAATTTGGTCCATTTTGCACAAAACCCATGTCTCGTAATTTTGAGATCCATCCTCATTTTCTTGGAAAATCTAATGCAAACTTTCCACTTCTTTATCCAATGAATTTCTGAGTTCACATGTTTGACAATTTGAACCAACATAACTTTTCTTCTCTTCCTTTATTATTTAATTTTCTGAAATGGTTAAGTCAAAATATTCTCAAAAACTCTAACACCTGCAACAACCTTTCCATCACTTGTAGTAGCATTACTATCCTCTGCAACAACAACCTCAAGACATACAATTACCTCCATCACACGTGGAAGCACCTCCAACACAAGCAGCATACGATTGAACTCATGAAGCAACAAACCAATGTCTAAGACATATAGAGACATATGCAACAACTATAGAAGCACCTATCTCCAAGACATATAGAGACATATGCAGCAACTATAGCAGCACCTACTAGCAACACAACATGAGCAGCACTCCCACAAACTCATCAGGCCAACTTCAAACCAACATCACAACTGGAATCCTCTCCAAGTCACCAATGACAACATCATATCCACTAGGTATAGTCATCATCATGTTGACACCAATGCCAATTAACAAGACAAACACCAATCATGCATCACACAACATCTAGCAGCACCAAGAGCTCAACCAAGTCCTCTCTTGCAAGCATCCGTGCATACCACAAACTCTTTATCTAGATCTACGATCTTTAATACCCTAGAATTTGTAAGCAATTGCTTCAACTCTTCAAAACTTGTTGCACATTACTCTAGTATATGTCTTATCATATACTAGAGTAATTAGATATATTTTAGGGAAACATGTTCATCATAACAATGAATTCAAAGCACATCAACGACAAGAACTTGGTCTAAAACACTGAGTGCATTCTCATGTTAAATAAAAAAACAATTGTCTAATTAGATATCAAGTTAACCTTCAACAACAACATAATGGAACAATTTACAATAGATCAGTCAAGGTGATACATAGTGAACTTTGATTCAAGAGAATGCAAACCAAAAGGAACAGTTGGGCAACTGTAATTACTAATCACATTGTTGTTCAACTAAGTATCAGATTAGCTAAAAGCAGATTTTGATTCTTGTGCATAGTCAAATGTGGAACAAGAAAAAAGCACATAGATATATTAGTGACTCAATGTTATTGTCTAAAAGTTCAAAACATTAATGAGATTTTTTTTTTGTTCCTAAAAAATTCAATGAATACAAAAATATGTACTATTGTTAATATATATATATAATTTTATATATCATATTATATATAATAATATATATATATATATATATATATATATAGCGAGTGGAGTGAGAGAGAGAAGAGAAGAGAGAGAGAGAGAGAGAGAGAGTAATGGACATATTTAAACTAGAAAGTTTGCATCTAATATCATTACCAGGCTACAATGGTTCAATATCATTGACAATGTTTTCAACTATCAGAGTAAAAATTCCTTTGACACAAAGCCTCTGTAAATGGAAGATTGTTGAAATGTTGTCTTTGTACTTTGTAGAAACATGTGGACAATATTTTGTCAATTGTTGCATTTGCAACTTGCATTCTATTTTTCCACCATCAGTGTCCAATATGAGTCAACATTATGTTTGTGACTGCATATAGTATTTTCTTCGCAAATTACACACTCAGAGGAAAGCGAAAACATAGGTTGGTTGCAATTGGTGCAAACATTTCGAAATGGTGGAAAAAATACACTTTTTTGGTCTTAATATACCTTACACCTATTTCAAAGACCAATGGTATCTATCAAGCCAAAATATCTTTAAAAAAAAAGAGAGATAAGTTTTTGCACATAAACATGAAATAAATTCCACATAAAAGAGAGAAAATTTCTAAAAATACTTGTGTCTTTTATTCAACGAAAGAGAGAGTGTGTCTTTGCAAACTCATCGATGAGAATGTCAATGAAACTTGCTGCAAAAGGGCGTAGCATCTGAACTCCTCTTGCACCTGCTCTTACAATGTTCTTGAAAAGGTATAGTGGTGTGATTTTTTACTGTAACTCATACTATATTTCTAGAAATTGTCTTTTGTATATTTCAGTGGGCTGTGATTGTAACAATATTGCAGAGAGTACATGCACTTTAATAAATGAGTAGACATATAAAATAAAAATAAAATAATAGAATATATATGTTTTCAATCTATGCAAAGAAACAAGCAAGTGTTTCATTGTGATATCAAGCTTACAATTGTGATATCATTTGTTGTTTCACCGTCTTTGATAGTAAGTTCAAGAAGCCTATTGTTTTGCTAGCATCCTATGACTATTGCTCCCACAGAACCAACTGCATATGAGTCAAGTGACATAATGATATCTTGTATCATGTTATCTAGTGCTAATCTACAACTTTTGCAGACTTGTGATATCTTTTCAATTATGGTACTTCCCAACAAAAGAATGCAATATTGTGTATCACCTCTCTCATATATTCCTTTGGTTCTAATTACAAAGTCCTTGATACAAACACTATTTCTTGGTTCAAAAATTTGTTGAAACATTATATCAAATTATTATTTATGTTTATTGTTATTGTCATCTGCCCATCTTTGTTAGTCAGGTCAACATGAAGCAATTGATTCTTTGAAGTCGAAATTGGATTTTTGTTTTGGCTTGGCCCATATATTGCAATCATATCACCTTCAAAAACATTTTTATGGCATCTGGATGATATTGGGATAATTGAACAAAGTTCTGATTGCATTTTATTACATCTGCATAGTTGGAAAAACAATTTCTTTGACAAAGAAGAATGCAATTGTCTATACACAAAGCCAATGCTCAAAGAAAGGAAACTAAAATAAAAATGCAATACGACCATTTTATATTTTATTCTAGTGTTGTACTTTGATCTCCAATCTCAAATTTTGCAGTTGATGTATTGCAAGTGTCCATATTGTTACTTTGCATTATTTTCCAATTTGTTGTCTTGAGAAAAACAGTTGAGTTAATGATCTACCTTGAACAAATGTAAACATGGTTAAAACAAAAGAAAACATTTGAAGTCAATATATAGTTATCAAAGGAGAACAAAGCTACAATAAACATAATATTAGAATGAAAAATATGGCTAGGAAAGAAACGAAAATTGGTTACCTTGGCAGATTATTCGAAGTAATGTATCTTAAGTTGTCATGTTCTCTGATGCACAATTCTCAATGATACAGGTAAAAAGACCTAAGTGCAATAGATTTTATTAGAAAACATGTTCAATTCCACACTACCCACTATATAATATATACTTTGTATCAATTAATGATGATTTCACAATTAAAAGGAGTCTAACTATTAAGGAACTTGTTACATATATATAAGTTTATGGATTTAAAAATGTAATTAGAAATCATAGCAAAGAATAGATTTGTAATCTGACTAATTGTTCAGCTAGTGTCATTGGTACCATGAGACGAATAGAATGATGGTCTATCCAATAAGCATCAAAGACATTAAACCTAGTCTTATCAACTGGAAAATTTTTCCAAAAGTGATCTAGCATAGAGCTAAGGTCAGTTGTTTGTTTTATTGTATGAAGACTGAAAGCATTTGCTTACATGAATAACAAAAATTGATTTTGATTGTTGTCATTTTGCAACATGTCTATGTTGAATTCATTGACAATCACAGTTGGATATTTGTCATTTGCATTTGTCAATATGTTATTGACGAAATCGATGATTTCTTGAATTGATGCTTTTGATGCAATGTAGACATTTACAATTTCCAGGGCAATTCCATGGCAACAAAAACTAGCAATCATTGACTCAATGTGAATTGTTTTATAATCATATGGTTTTTCAACTAGCAAGCTTTTTTGGTAATATCTCATAACACCATGCAAGTGGAACAAATAAATATAGTCATAATCATTTGCAAATGTATTATTTATTGGATCTACACTTGTTGTTGTTTCTTGGAAACATAGTGTATCAACACTCATTAAATCATAATCATTGTTGATATCTTCCAAATGTGATGTCAAACTATGTGTGTTCAATGAGCATATATTCAAGCACTCATGTCTTTGTACTCTACGCAAATTGTGTTTAAGTTGATAGCAAGCATGTTCAGAAAGTTTTTTATTTCAATAGAAACATTTTGAAAAAGAGAGAAATTTGTTTGTTGCAATTTGTTGATTAGATAAAGAGATTTAATGTCTTCGACGCGAGAAAGTGTTGTATTGACAAGCCATGTTGTTTGACTCCTTTTAGATCAAATGTCAATTTGTCCATTGTTAGTCCTTTTGATCAGTGGATTGTCGAGTACATGCCAATTGAACAAGAAATTTCTCTCAGCTAAAATGAATTCTATTGTTTGATTCAATGTGTCTATATATTCTGGCAATCGGTGTCCAAGTAAGAGGTATGTTGTTTTTGAAGCAACGTTACATTTTGTTTCGTTGTATTTTTCCAATTGTTGGATCTACAAATTCAATCTAAACAATGTCATTGCCATCATTTGTGTATGTTTTAAACATGCCTTCAACAACATTAACTAATCTGTTTTCTATGTCATAATTGACACCGATTAGTTAAACCAAGATTTTGTTTTTAAGGACAATAGTAGAAGGCATATCCAATTTCATGTTTCCATAGTTGTTTGTTTTTGTTGAATCTATTTTCTTGTCAATTGCATTCAAAATGATTGTGTTAGAGTCAATGAGAGATATCATTTTTGCATTATTCTCTTGGACATATTTGTCTAAATATAAGAGATATGGGAATGTTGGGCCATTTGGAGGTTGTTTATAACGATGTTTATTTAAATAAGCAATGTTGTCATTGGTATGCGAGCATGTTCTAATTCTATTTAGAATTGATATGAAGTGTTTGTTTTCTTATTTCATGACTTTGCATAGCTCAAAACACTTGACATTTTCTCTCCAAAAATTGTACCAAGTGTTGCAGTGTTACAACCAATTTGTTCAAAAGTCCATCGATCCTGTACACGTTGCATTTTACAAAGGTCACCACATAATATAATGTCAATATTTCAAAATGGTGTTGTTGGCGTATGCATAATTTCACAGAGCCTTTTGTCAATGTTATGTAGCATTTGAGATCCTATTAATGATGTTGCATCTACGAGAAAAAGCCTAAGTTGTTCATATTCTTTGATCAATAGATCCAAATATTAGAACTTAATGGCACCATGTTCCATGATGACAATGGCAAATAAAATGTTGAATGCGTTGTGACGTTGTTTGCAATATATGCAACCTTGCTAGTAAACACAACAATAAGCCCTTTTCTTTTCACATGATCATTTTGCAATGATCTATTGTAATAGCACAACAATGCATGATAGATTGCATGTGCAATAAATGTTTTGCCTATTCCTGAACCACCGATTATAAATACATAAATTGCTATTAATCGATTGTTTTTTCTGCATAGGACAATATCTTTTGTTATTGCTTGTTGTTCTTCATTAATTTTTCTTCTCAAGGCATAATAGGCCATTGTGTCAAAAACAAAAGGTTGTTTAACTAGTTCAATTGTTGTTGTGACAAAGTTACAATGCATCTTATGCTTTATATCAGACTAGATATCATATATTTCATTTTGTTAAGAGTCACTGTGATCATCGGTAGAAATGCCAAATGAAAAGAATTTGTCATTCTGGATGTCAATCTCACTTGCTATGATATCAATATCACCCCATGATGTGATTGCAACAAAGTTTTGTCAATCTCACTTGCTACGATATCAATATCACCCCATGATGTAATGAATAACATATTTATGAACAAAATATGTCTGAGTCCATGTTCTATGGGTTTCTTTTAGGTTGTTTTCATTTTCTCTATATGGCATAGATAACATTATTTTTTCTCTACAATAGTTTTCAGGATCTTAGTGTTGAATTTAGTGTACAAATCGTATGATGCATGCATGATTTTTTCTACTTGAAGATTATTTTCTACTTAAGTGTTTTGAAGTATATTTTGCTAAACAAGTGTCTTCAAATTCACGAGGGCATGCAATGTATTTTTCAATGATGAGCACATGATATCTTCACAATCACCGGGCTCTTGTTCTAAGAGAAGGGGTCTCTTGAGGATACATGTCCGCTTTTCAGCTGGAGATGTGTTAATAAAGATCAATTTTCGAGAAGATAAATACAATGGTAATTAAGGAATAATATGGACAACTTGTCTACTTGACATTTGTTTCATATTCAACATTGTGTTGTCAAGTTTTAGAATAGCCTCAATTTGCTATTTTCATTGCAAGAACACTCTTCCCTAAATTTTTTGAATGCATTTGTCTTCATTTGAACCATTTTTATCATATAGGAACTACAATAATATGATGTTGCAACATATGCATCTAGAATGAATTGCGCATCTGTATTTGCATGCCACAACAACGAGATTATTTTTGCAAAGACATTTATCCAAATGTCAGATTATTTCCTCTGTAACAATATGAAAGGGCGTGAAACACAAGATCAAAGGAGGGAAATGTATTCAGCCTCTGATGTTAGGATATTCTGACACATAGGAAATAGTTAAGTATAACTTGTTCTAGTGTAGAGGTAGGTAAAGTGTGTTTCTTTACTATGCACATTTGTAACTTACAATCCGACAGTCACAATATGTTCTAGACATGAAGTGATATGATGGTTCATTCTCTCCTCGGTATTATCAACACTTGATCCGTGGCTTAACACCCAATTGGTCCATGATCTATATTTAAAGAGCATGGAGGGTCATTTGTAGGGTGATCGTTCATGAAAGAAGCTTATGTAAATTTTCATTCTTTTATTAATAAATTGTTTTAAGTGGCCGCATTGGCCCAGGTTGTGGATTGTTTCCCTCTTTGAGGGTTTTAACCACATCAAGAATACTGGTGTATTGATATGTGATCTGTTTGTGAGCAGTGTCCTTTGGTGTTCTATCTGAGGAACATACCCTGTAAATTCCTACATGGTATCAAAGCTATTTGAGGGCCACATCCATTGGTGATCCAAATCCGAAATCGGTACAACTGCATCCGACTGTCGTTTCCTAGATCTACTGTTTTTGACTACTTTCGGAACAAGAGAACTGCTCTATTGTGTTAGGAGTGTATGTTCCAGTGAGGAACCTCTTTCGTTTCACGCGAAAAGGTTTCCGGTAGCCCTAGTTACGTCATTTTTAAGATCTGGAGGTATATAATCTTTTTTTGCAGTTATAGTTATTCATCTCTCTGTTTATTTCAGTTTATCTAGCTCTCTGTTTTTTATTACCGGATCTATACCTTTCATTTCTGCATATGCTCTTTTCCCTGCGACTCTATGCAATCTAGGCAAATCAAAAACAGAAATGAAGGACTTTTTGATGTGTATGCTCTTTTCCACTGCGCCTTAGTGTGATCTCGGAAAATTAGAAACATTGAGGAAAATATTTAGTTTCCGGTGAAAGCTAACTTTAAGCCATAATGTTTGGTTTTTTTTTGCATGTCCGTGTTGGGTTGTGTGGTTTTTTGTTTTGTAGTCAAAAAGAATTTTTTCAAGTAAGCACGCACCCCAAAGCTTCGGTGACTAAAAAAAAAAGCCCCCTTCCTCTTTTCCAAAGATTACAAACCTTTTAAACTAGTTCACTTGGTCCAAAGTTATTTTATGAGAATAGAGGTCTTGGGTTCAAGTCTTTCTTTTTGTTGAGTTACTTTTTCAAAAAGCACATGTAACTTATGTTTTAAAGTTACTTTATGTAAAAGTGTTCTCACCCATTATAAAAAGCGAGTCACTTATAATTCTATAGTCTCTTTATCCTTTATTTAAGTTACAATTTAGTGAGTAGCTCATAAAGTACCATTGTAAAAGTTACTTTCACTTATTTATAAAAGTGGGTCATATAAAATATTTTTTTAAAGTGAGCTAATTAGATTAAGTTTGGAAAGGGCAAGGGGGGTGGGGGGGGGACGAGGTGTTATTTTTTTTAAATATAACATTATCATTTGCTTCTGCACATTCACGCACTTCGTCAGCATCTTCAACAACTTTTATTCAAGAAGTCATAACTTCTTCATCCGGAATCCGTTTTCATAGCCGTTTTTTCTAATCAGCCTAATTTTTCGAAATATTTCCATTGGAACACTTAGTTTCAATATTTACAGCTTCAGTTTCTGTTAAAATAGAAAGTTCATGCCAAGTTATTCTTGACAGCACCAGCTACTTCTAATGGTGGTCCTACATTGTGGATTTACTTAGAAGCAAAGGTCTTTACCGAATAGCCGTAAACCAAGAAACTAAACCTAAAGGTGAAGATAAGACAGCCAAATGGGAAAATAGGCAAGATCAAGCACGTGGGTTGATAGGGATGTCTATTTCTCCAGACCTTAGATTCCATATAGCAGAACTTGATACCCCTAATGAAGCAATGAAAAAGCTCACTAAAGTTTTTCGAATTAAAAATGAAATTAAAACCCATCAACTTGAAAATGAGTTGCTTACTTTGGACCCCAATAATTTTTCTTCTATTGAAGATTTTTTGTCCAATTTCAAGACCCTTAGACTTCTCTTGGAAGGTGTTAAGGTTAAGAAAGAAGATGGTAGCCATATCTATTCCATTCTTACTAAGTTGGGACCAGCCTATTCTGTGTTTGTTTCCACCTTCCGTTCTACTAGAGAAGCCTTTATTTCTCAAGGACAAGACTACAAGTCCCCCTCTTTTGATGCCTTTTGTGATTCTTTAATAAGAGAACAAGAAAAACTCTTACATCTTGGTCTTCTTAATCTTGGAAACTCTTCTAAGAAAGTCTTAGCCACCCAACAACAACCAAATTCAAAGAATCCTAAGAAGCAGTATCCTAAAAAGAATGGTCCTAAACCAAAGAAGGGTCTTAAGCAATTTCAGTCTCAAAATGAAAAATCATTTCAACAAAATGATAAGGCAAATAAAAACAAAGGGAAGAAGACTAGTAGGCATTGCAACTTTTGTAATCGAGATGGCCACTTAGAATCTAATTGCTTTAAGAAGATGGAAGCCTTGGAAGCATCAAAGAAGAAGCATAACATCCATTTGGAGCACTCTTCAACTTCAACTTCATCTTCAGGAATTGCACTTTCTGCATGTGGTTGTCAAGCATCTCGGTCTGGTTATGCACTAAATGTATCTTCTTCTTCTCATTTTCATGAGTGGCTCATTGATTCGAGAGCTTCTTATCACATGGCAAAAAGCAAAGCCATGTTTTCTTCTTTAAATGATTGTAACACTAAAAATTTATATGTTGGTGATGATAGATCTCTTAGTGTTGTAGGGACTGGAACTATTAATCTAAAAAATGGTCAATTTAATGATGTATTATGTGTTCCAAACTTATCCTACAACCTTCTATCTATATATTAGATAACTCATTTAGGTGAAGGTAAAATCGTTGAATTTTCACCTCACGATGTTGTAATTAAGGACTTAAGAGATCCTAGACAGATTTTAGCTACTGGCATTGTTGATGATTCTACAAGGT
>APFE031412462.1:73067-122104 GCA_000404065.3 Pinus taeda | reverse complement strand
TGTAAGCCAACCCCTTCTCCCTTTCAGTCTGGAGCCAAACTTTCAATCACTTGTACTTCCCCTGAAGTTGATGCTACCTTATACCATCAACTTGTAGGAAAACTTTTGTATTTGACCCATACCCGTCTTGACATTTCCTTTGTTGTTGGCCTTATTTCCCGGTTTATGCAAAACCCACATGAAAGTCATTGGAAAGTAGTTAAAAGAACACTTCGTTATGTTTGAGGTATAGTTCAGTTTGGGATTCATTACAGTGCAGAAGCATCTCCTCTATTGGTTGGTTTCACTGATTCTGAATGGGTTGGTGACCTTGATGATCGGAAGTCTACTGCAGGTTATGTGTTCACTCTTGGTTCTAGACCTATTACATGGGCTTGCAAGAAACAAAGTGCCATTTCTCTTTCTTCGGCAGAAGTAGAGTATCGTGGTGCTCTAAAAGCTAGTAAGGAAGCCCTATGGCTTCGTCAGATCCTGTTAGAGTTTGGCTTTCAACAGTAGCATCCGACTACACTTTGGTGTGATAATCAAAGCATCATTCAACTATGCAAAGATCCAGTCCAACATCAGCGCAACAAACACATTGAACTACACATGCACTTCATTAGAAAGTTCATTCATTACCATGTTCGTGAAGTACAATATTGTTCAACAAATGATCAAGTTGCATACATCTTTACAAAGGCTCTCATAGAGGCGAAGTTTACTAAACTTCGATTTCTGGTTGGAGTTCAGGAAGTTGTGACTAAGGGGGGATAGGCTCTAATGCCTCCTTCCTTCTCCTATTGTGTCATATTTGTACATCCTTTAATCCTATCCCAAGTTGTTCTTAAGGGGGGATGTTAGGATATTCCGACACATAGGAAATAGTTAAGTATAACTTGGTCTAGTGTAGAGTTAGGTGAAGTGTGTTTATTTACTATGTACATTTATAACTTATAATCTGACAGTCATGATCTGTTCTAGACATGAAGTGATCCAACGGTTCATTCTCTCCTCGGTATTATCGACACTTGATCCTTGGCTTAACACCCGATTGGTCCATGATCTCTATTTAAAGAGCATGGAGGGTCATTTGTAGGGTGACCGTTCATGAGAGAAGCTTATGCAAATTTTCATTCTTTTATTAATAAATTGCTTGAAGTGGTCGTGTTGGCTCAGGCCGTGGATTGTTTCCCTCTTTGAGGGTTTTAACCACGTCAAGAATATTGGTGTATTGATATGTGATCTGTTTGTAAGCGGTGTCCTTTGGTGTTCTATTTGAGGAACTTACCCTGTAAATTCCTACATTTGATATTCCAAGGTCCATCAAGAACGCATAAATGTTATGTTCCTAGCATAGATTTTGTTTTCCATAGTAAAGTGAAGTTTTTTTTTTCAAGTCTTCATTTTTGTTACCACTTTAATGAATTGGTTATAAGATACTTGTTTTATTCATTAGAGGAAATGGGAAATCAAACCTACAAGCAAAGTGATGATATTTTTTGCAACTTGCAGTGTGATGATGTGTGGATTTTAATCATTTATTTAGACAACAAATCTGAATCATAAGACAAATATTGGTCAATAAATGTAATAACATCATGATTAGAATATTGTCAAAACACTAGTGCATTTTGTATCCAAAGCAAGCCATGGTCATGTTCAGTTCCTTTGCTTTGGAATTCTATAATGAAAAAAATGTCTTCTACTTTCCTAAACAATTGATCATCCTATTGACAGTGCTGGACCTGCCAACATTCAGGGGATCTCCCCGATATGAAGTCCCAACTAGACCTCACACTATTTGATGTAGGATTCTCATCTAGAATACAACACGGTTGTCAATGCAGTGGGTTTTAATGATGTGCCTTGGCTGCAATAACGCATAGAGTAATGTATAATTACTTTGGTGAGAACAAGTGTGTGACCATGCGGAAAATCAAGTGTGATGCATGAAGGTTCTACCACATGGAAGGGAAAATGAGTAAGCCCTTTAGAAGCCTGTACTAGTACGTAGCTTGAAAGGAACACATGAGCATAAATGACATCACAAGCTAATATGTGAAATAGTTCACAAGTTAATGGTGATGAATTAAATAAAAACAAACATTTAACAAGATTCGTACCAATGCAAACGAAACAGTTCATAAGCATAAGCATAAGTTAAATAACATACATTGTAAACATAACAAGAATAGTCCTACTATATTTACAACATATGCCTCAAAAAGTGTTGGCTCTGAGATTTTATTAAGTGAAAATTCCAATCATACATACACCATTGATGGACCACTAGCCCCAATAGTGGAACGTGGAATCAAAATCACCTGCTCCTCTAAAGAAATATACTTCCTCTATGCTAGGGAGAAGCTAAGGCTCTCACAAAACTCCTAAGCTCCTAACTTTAAGCTTAAGCCTAACCAAAATCTTTGCTCCCAAAAACCCTTTACATGAGTTATGAGGATATATTTATAACAAGAGGGGGTGACTCTTCAACACCCCATTGTGACTCTTGGACTTCCCTCATGACTCTTCAACTTCTTTACAAAATGACTCATTACATTACATTGTGACTCTTCACATTCCAAAATTGACACTTGGAATTCCACCTACACATTATTTACAAAAGAATATTACAATTTACACTTGTACCTACATAAGGCAAAATTGGGTAGAGTCAACTAGACATCCTAATAAGACAAAACACTATCATGCATAAGTTTGGGGAAACTCTAGCTAAACAACTTCCACTTGATGTCTCTCGATCATGTATCGGTGCCTAGCTTAGTACTGTGGGATGACATCCCCTAACTATGCGATGGTGTCTAGTTGGAAGCAGACTCCAGCCTTCATGGAATCCAAGTAAGATGATTTGGAACCAGTTTGAACTTCCTTCTGGAGCATGAGAAACATTGTTCTCACTTGGATAGGGTCACCGATGTAGTTTTTCATGTTCTATCTGTTCACCTCCAAATATTCTTTGGTGGAAATTTGTCTAAGTTGCTCCAAGTATTATTTTATCTCCTGCCTGACTTGGTTCCTGGGTTTGGTTTCAGTGAGTGAGCCAACTAATGGGATCTTGTGGGACTTCACCAAGAAATCCAAATCGTTGTATAGTCATGCATATGAGGCCTGAATGTTACCAATGAATGAGGCAAGTTGTTTGTTGTTCTGGATCGGTATAAACACTCTTGCTTTCTCCAGCTCTGCATGTTGCTTCATTTTATTGCCCAAGTCAAGTGGTGCCCCTTTGTATCACATTGACCATTCATGCACGACAATGATTGTAACTTGCACATTCCTAAGAGTTTTGACAAAGTATTTACACTTTTGTTTCAATCCATGAAAGTGGACAACTGCCTTATGTACGGTAACAAGCTCCTCATAGAGATTTTGCATGGTCTCTTCAAGTGTCGATACTTCACTAAGTATCACTACCTTCATTTCCTCCAAATGGACCTATGCAGAAGTTGCGTTCTAAGCTACTGTGCGGAGCTGCTCAACCTCTTTCTTGACAGCCTGCAAGTTCTTTGTCTATTCCTTATTCTCATCCATGAAAAACTCAGTATTGCAATTTGTTACACTTTCGAAGTTTAACACCTTGGGTCAGATAATTAAAAAAATAAAAATTGAATTTAACAATGAATTCATGACTTAAATTTAATAATTCACAGAATCTCTAAATCTGGAAAATTAGCAGATGTCTTAATGAAATTTATACTCAGAATATCGAAGTTAAAATTCAATCATTCATTTGCAGGTACCTACCTAAACTTTCGTCTAAAGTTTGAAGTTGTTCCCGGACTGTTGTTGTCCCAAATTTGTTCCCATTGCCAAAAGGACCAAAACCTCCCTGCCAAATTGGGCACAACCTCGGTACCCAGCTCTAGAATACTTCATAATTTCAACACTCTAGCCCTCGTGCCCAAAAGCATAAAGAACAATCAAGGCTCAGTAATCCTCAGTTTGTTTGTGGCTCTCTATTGTAAATTCCTTCTCTATTTTTCCCCAAACTACTCTCCAAAATAAATCCTTCCTTCAAAACCCCACCTTCGACTCCCATATAAGCTCCCTTCCACCGTCCCAAGCTCTCCACCGCCCATGCCTATTATCTCCTCGACTCCTCTTCATCACTTGCCACCTACACTGTCTCGTGTTAAATGAATATATATATATATATATATATTATATTATAATATAATGTGACTCTTGGAGGGTGTGTCGCCTTTTTACCTTTCTTTGATTGAATTTTGATTTATGTGTGTTTTCTTTGTTTAGTTTTTAATACAATTTTGTAAATGTTTGTTTACTTATTTTATCTTAAATGTTTTAAATTCACTGTTTTAACATTATAATTTATTTAATTATAAATCAATTTAAATTTAATTTTATATTTATATTTTTGTGAATATATAGACACACACGGGAGGTATATATATATCAAAAGGCCCCATTCGCTATATATATATTATATTATGGTGAATTAAAAATTTACTTTGATAATCGATTTATTAACTTAAGCATAGATATTTTCCAATATTAGCCGGTATGTATACTATTGAAATACATGTGGGTCATGCATATGTAGCTATCATATGGGTGTCCCATATGCATGCTAATATTCACATTCTGTTTGAAATTATAGGTGGGTCATTACATGAAGGCCAAGTTGGTTGCAGTAATGACATTTGGATTCTTCCTGGTGTTGGCCATAATCACCCTTTCTCTCATTAAAGAAGGAGATATGAGGTCATCCGAAAATGATTCTTACGTGCTTGTACAATATTCTTCTGAATTTCATCATACAAAATATTGTACGTGTCCATAACCGGATCATCATCAAGAGGAACAACTTCCCCTTCGTCCCCTGGAGCTGACTCTACTGCTAGAGGTGGTGGAGACTGAACGACGACTTGTAGTGTGCTTGGCATTAGGTTGACATCTTGATTATGCGGCTCTGGTTCCTCCTCAATTTCTATGATCTTTATCAACTCTTGAACCTGCTGAGCAAGCTCTTTATCCTGCATCTGTCCGCTCTACTCCTTTGCTATTTGTCAGTTATGTTCTTGCTCTTCGACTTGTTTCTGTGTTGTTTCTTCTGCTATTACTCTTCTCCTTTCTTCTTCTTCATGTTTTTTCTTTTATGCTTGTTATTGCTTCTAATTTTCTTCCTCTAGTCTCACATGTTCTTCCCTCTTCCTTCGTTTTGCTCTTTGCATCCTATATTTCCTCTTTACCTCTGCTACTAAAGTCGCTTTCCTAATAGTTGGATCTTCTTTCATCTTGCACATTCGTTCTCCCCTTGGGATATAAGCAACCTTTCTTTTTCCCATATCCTCTGCGGGGTTGCTCCTTTCTGCTAGCACTACTTCCAGAGTAGCTTCCTTATGTGGAGTGACCTGTGAAGTTCCTGCAAAACTTATAGACTCGCAGGACTTGGAGGCATTATAACAATTCTTCCATGGATCCTCCTCTAGCTAGTGAAATGTCCCGCTAAGCCACTGGAAGTGAATTCTCACACAATGGTACTTGAAAATACCATGGGGATCGTACAGATTAAAGTCTTGAGTATCGAATGCAAACTTCTGTATCGCCTTTCGTTCGATATCAGTGACTTTTAGGTTCTTGATCTTGTACAATCCAATTTTCATAGGAAAAGTTGGCCAAGGTGCTTTCTTCTTCTTGTGCAAAGTTGTTGACAACCCTGTGGAGAGATGATATGAAACTTCTTGCATGACAAGCTTGTCGGTAGCATACATTGGCAAAAGATGCAGCGACTTCTGACCGTCAAACACTCTAAGGAAGGTGCCATCCGGTGAGGCAAACCAATCTGTGATCTCCACTACTGCTTCCATTGCCCCACGTTACATGCAAGGTAGTTCTTCCTCAAAGATAATCTTGTATAATGGAATAAGGAAGTAATCAGTTAGGTTCTCCATTACTCCTCGTTGGCTACAATCCGAGAGTAGTTTGCATTGAATGTGCATGACAAGGTCTCGAGGTGTCTAGGTGTCCAAGTCTAGTTCAGGCCAAATAATGCATTATGTGCACAGATTTTCATCCAGTATATATGCAGACATGTAAAATCTCGCTTTTCTCCCCTTGGGAGGATTCAGGGTGTTCGCTACATGGATACTTAATTGTCGAGCCAATAGGTTTGACCAGTTGAATGACTTCCCCTCATTCACAACTTGGTTCAATAAGATTTCCCACCCTTTAGGAAAAGTCTTCATGCTTTGTTGACTGTAGATTCTGCAAGCTAGGATGATCAACAACTGATAGGCCCTCCTCATAGATTTTGTCTTGTATGTGCTGATGGGTGTCTATCGAAACTTTGATGGCTTTTTTCACTGAGCCTTTAACAACGTCTTTCATGCCCACATAGTTGTTGGTGGCATAGAAGTATGAATCCATGAGTGTTTTTGGCTCGGGAAAATGGTACATAAGATGGTAATCTACTGCCAGAAAAGTAGAAAGCTTTTGTCCATTGGCATTGCTCAAAGTCATAGTCTTCACATCAATATGTGAAACAATCCATCTAATAACATTTGTACATGGGAACGCTGGATATTTGCATGCAACCCTATGTAGCCCTAATTTCTGGACATGAATGTATACATGTTGGTCGTTTAGATCTGCTTGGAAGTTCTTTGCTGAAAAGGATTCATTTACTTTCTGC
Organism: Pinus taeda; assembly: GCA_000404065.3. Classification (NCBI taxonomy): domain Eukaryota; kingdom Viridiplantae; phylum Streptophyta; class Pinopsida; order Pinales; family Pinaceae; genus Pinus; species Pinus taeda. Next base: position 115,446 of record APFE031412462.1, on the reverse strand, counting down.
CATGTAAGATTTGATTCCTTTTCCAAAAACAATTGAGTGTCTGAATATACTGGCAAGTTTACTAACGCACTCTCAACTGATTCCCTAGTACTGCTTTCTGTGGTATCTTATGAAGCATCTCTTGTGGGTGCCATGATAAAAACGACTGTTGGAGAGAAGTGCTCAACAACTGTGATACCTACGAGAGGAAAAGGCACTCATGGCAAGATTACATTAGATTTTGCAAATCAACTTTAAAAGAAAGATCATGTAGCAAACCTATGAATTAATGAGAGAGATTGCACAATTCTCATGAGCGAGTGAGGGAGACTGGTTGAGGGAACAATGAATTGCACAGTCTCAATAGCTAGTGATGCAGCTTGAGGCTTGAGACTGCGCAATCCGTAGTTCAGCCTGAACAGTGACAAGGAGAGACTGCACATTGCAAAGTCCTAGTGGCCGAGGCAGCAAGGCTGAGCCCTGGAACTTCGCATTGCATAGTCTCAGAGGTCAAGCTCTCAGCTTGAGCCTTGGACTTGTGAATGGCCAACTAGGAAAGGCAGTGCATGGCCAAGTGAAGTGCAGATCTACTCGGTGAGGGTGTAGGAAACAAGTAGATCTAAGTGATAATGTAAGTTAAAGTGCAAACCTTACTAAGTATAGATAGATCAATGTGAATCAAGTGCAGAAACTCAAGAAACGGAAGGAAAAACAAATATGCAAGAAGAGTTGCCGAAACGATGATCACCGGTGTGCAAAAACAAGAAAATTGATGTGACACTTATGAAAGACGAACTACAAACTGGGGAAAAAAAAAAAAAAAAAACTTCGACAAGCTAATATAAGTTAAAATGACAGCAACCATGAATAGAAACAAGCAAAACAACACTCACAGAAGCGAAACGATAAAAAACCACAGAAAAAGTGGCAAAAGACAACAAAAGCAAAATTTACTTAGAAAAGTGACTCAAACTCTACCGAAGGCTCCTTGATCTTCTTGGGAATGCTACAGCTCCAAGATTGAACATACAAATGAGTTCTAGAGGTGTCAATTAAATATATTTGGGCATATTAGGGCTTATGATGTGCATGCCTAAAATCAAGGAAAAAGCGACACTTGGCAGAATTTTCTAAAAATAGTGACTGTGCCACCTTCGAGAAACTAATGATGAATCTCTATTTTATAGGGATTATTTTTTGCTTTTTTATATTTGCTTTTTCGAGAAACTTGCCGTGCACACTACTAAGGAAGATTACGCAATTTTGGGATTATTGGGCAACTTACCGGCTTAATGCATTGCGTAGTTTCTGAGCTCAAGGAATGATCGCACAGTTTCTGAGCCCATGACTGTTGCAAGGTCAAGTCAGAAGCTTAGCTTGCGACTCAAAAATATTGGATACGTATGAAGAAAAGCAAACATAAGCATAGATGTCTTGATCAAACCATGAATACTTGATGACTGTAAAAGATAAGCTCCTATGAACAGAAGGGAAAGCTCCAAAATCAAATCGTAAGCAAAATTTTGGAGGGTGGTTGTAGCAGCTACAACACATCCTTAGAGATCAAAGTGTGTAGTGTTGAGATTCTATGTCTATAGTATCGATTGCAAATGACTGGATGATCTCTGATCAATGTGTCAATTGATGGTTGAATAATAACATCATTAGTTGAACACACACCTCTAGTAAGAAGTTTTTGGCCCTTTAGTTCACCTTTGTGAATATAAATCCATGCAAAAATCGAAACTTAGTTTATTAATACACGTATTACTTTGAAAAAATGTTGGCAATGTGTGTCGAGAAGACTTTAAAACTATGTAAAAGTTCCCATTACATTATTTTTCGATAAGAAAACTGGTTGATAATGACAGTTGGGCAAGCACATCCATAAAACAATGCGGGGAAGTTTAGTTCTTCATAAAACCTATCCTGGAAAATGCCAAGTGGATGAGACACTTCAGAAGGTGCAATTTACAATACTTTAGATTAAAGGTCATCAATCAACTATGATTCTGAATATCCATGCACAAGAGTCTTAGATACTGGTTCAACATCATTGTCATCGTCAATTGGCTCAATTGGTTGCATATTTGTTAGGTGGCTATAACACTCTTATTCATGTTGGTTGAAAGGATTTTCCCATTTTTTTTTATCAATGATTATTCCTTCACTTTGGTAAAGTGATGTATTGCACAAGCCACTTAAAGCAAGCATGACATGATTTGGTCGAATGTTACCGGACAAGTATGCTTGAATTCCATTTTTCTCTTGATCATGATTGTAATAGTCATTGTTTGATTTATATCTCTAGGTAATGTTATTTGGATTTTTTCTAAGTTAGAAGGCACATTTATAATTGTGCCAGTTAGCCCTATTTGGGATTTTTTTTTATAGCCAAATTGACATATTTGTGAAAAATACATCTTGGTCCAACTAGCCTTTCTTCTAGAGGTGTAAGCAATGCCATAGATTTGGTTGGTTGGTTTCGAAAAAATTGCAAAGGCAATGCAAAAACAAGTATTTTTCTCATGACTAATAACATTGTTACATGATAGACAAATATGGTCATTGATATTGACTTCCTTTGAGCTTGTGTAAGGTACAAGAGATCTAAAAGTGGACAATTTGCTATTGCAAATGATTCTCATATCTTTTTCAAAGTGTGATCTCTCACAAATACAACATGCAAATGTAGGAGTGTCTTGAAATGATTGCAAATATGCTTTAGTTGATTCGATTGACTTTACATGTCTTTTCTATTGTTGATTCAACAAAGAGCCATCCATGCGTATTGATTTTTTAATCGTTGTAGCCGAATGCAAGATTTGCTACCATTATTTCAAGGAGTCAATGATATTGATTATGATTGCACTTTGATTGAGGGAGAAGTTGTTGCATTTTAGTTCAATAGTGTTTTTTTTGTATTTCAAACATGGTTTTATTTTTTGTGTTTTCTGATTTTGGATAGCTCGAGACATGGAACAAAGCTAAGATGCAACAAGATCATGGTTATTGTCAACTATCTTGCGATTGTACGCAACATGGTTTTTATTGAAGTTTTTTGTATCTTGTCTACATGCAACAATTGTAGGACTAGAATAACAACATATATTATTGTTCATATTGCCAATTTGTGAAAGCAATTGGTAATGCCCATGTGTTGAAGATATGGGAAAATGTATTAGGTATAGTACATTGTTTACAACACTTGATGGATGAAATATTTTAGGTATGTTCTTTGTTTCAACAAACCAAATGCATGTATTGATTTCGAGCATTTCTGGCAACCATTGGATTGAAAATTATTTTACATCTACATGCCTACTTTCATATGACATTGCCAAATTAATAATGTATGCTTTCCAATTGACAATGCCATTTTCTTCTTGAATGAATTCAGTATATAAACATATTTCCAAATATCTTATTGCTCTAATGTCATTAGTGTCATTAGAAACATAGCAATTGTAAAAATTCCATGCAATTGTATTTCTCATAAAAACATGTGTCAAACCATGGTGCAAATTTGCAAATAGATCAAACACTGAATCATGGAAATCATTGGTAATTGTGCCATTAACTAAAAACCTTGTTCAAACAACGATTGTTTAATAGAATACACGTCAAAGTATTTGGATAGACAATGATATGGACAATAACAACTCTTGTTGATTGATACAATAGCAATGGTTCAAAGTGACCACATCTAGGAATGTTCACAGGCACTAACAAACACTTGAAAAACCATTTTATGCAAAAAGCATCTCCCTATAAGCTAATTGTAGATGAACCTTGTGCAATAGAAGGAGGAGTAGACAATCCTTGCAAATATGCTTCAACATTATCAACATTGTGAAGCCTTTGCAAATAGATGGGAACTAGCTCACTTTGCATTGAAGAAATAGTTGAATCATCTTTGCAGTGCAAACAATATTGGAAGTGATTTACTATGCCTTCTTGTATTTTCGTCGAGCTATATCGAAAATGTAAAAGAACAACAAGTGAATCAAATAAACAATATCTTGGATAGAAGTAGAAGTATTTCAATCGATATAGATTAAAACTATAAAGCACCAAACCAATTTGTTGCATATTTGGCTCACTCAATGCAAATGCATTTTTTGTTTCCATATCCTAGATTCTATTATACTACATTGGTGAGTTGTTTTGTTGTAAATTTTGTTTTATTGAAAGAAGGTTTTGAACTATGTTTTTTTGAAAACAAGCAGAGACAATAGCAACAAACTTTAAATGTCAATACAATTGACTATTTGGAATGTGATAATGCTCTCCCCTTCCTCAAACAAAAGGGAAAAGTAGTCGCACCTGTGATGAGAGAAAAGCAATAAGATGCCATAAGGATTGTTGCACATGATCAATATTTGCACAAAACACAAAACACTAAAATAAAATAAAGTGAAAGGAAAAATCAACACCTAAATTTGTATATACAACATTTAAGGCATCTATAAAACTGCAATTGTGTTGAAGTGTTATTTCTTGAAAACAAACCTTTTTTTTGCATCAGTGCATAACCTCGATTTCGTAAGGTAACTATTAGATCACAATAAATGAAACATTAGACTATAGACAACATCTATTTCACTAAAGCCATTTACAAACAAGCATTGCCAGTACCAAGGTTCCCTAGGAAAACATTTCCAATCACACAAGAATGTCAAAAAAATATAGGAAAAGAAATAACAACAATGTCAAAAGTTCCAACTCTAAATCTATTAAGCATGGAGAACATTTCTTATACATTTTTATAACCTTTAGCAATACTATCAAAGGCATTTAGTTAATTAACAATAGAATTATTTGACAAACAATAATCTATTGAGCATAATCTATTAATTTGAATGCATTAAGCATAAGTAATCTAATTTAATGAAACACTAATTTTAATTGTAAATGTTATTCACAACTTCTTCTTTTTTAAACAACTAACATTACAACTAAAATCAATACTTGAATCCAACTGATTGACGATATTTTTTTTGAGGAAATAGTTGGGTAGATCCACTCGAAGGGATCACATCCCATTGGCTTATTAGCAAAGTCTAACCCTGAGAGGGTCGACGGGAATTGACCACGTGACCACCCATTAGCTAGATGCTTTAGAGATGAGAACTCAACCAATTGAGCTAATCCTCAGGGCTTAATACTACTAATTGATGTTATAATAATGTAACAAGAAAAACTAATTGATTTTATAAGTATATACAATTAATTGATTCTATAATAAAGTTTAGAAAGAATTATTTGATTTTATAAATATATATATATAACTAATCAAATATTACTAGCAAATTGTCCATTGACTTGGATTCTATCACACTCATAATTATTTTATAGGCACAAGCATTGGGTAATGGTTTTTTTTTTTGTACGTATGCTTGAGAGAAAGACATTGTATAATAATGCAACCAACACATAGTTGTCAAAACATAAGGAATAGAATTAAAATACAATAATTGTTACCTATTCAAGTATGTGTCATAATTCTAATTTCTTTTGCTCGAGGCATGCCAACTCTTTTGTCAAAATAACACATTTTTAAAAAGCCCACAAAAATAGGTTTTAAAAAATTGTTCACAATAGAAGCAGTTAATTTTGCGAACCATCTAATGATAGTACATATAAATTAACCATTCTTTGAATAATAAATGCATTAGTTTATCAGGACAACATAAGATGTTTTATGCTCCATAGAAAAACTAAAACACAATGCACCGACTTCTTTAAAATTCCGCAATTGTATTAAAAAAAAAAATGCAATTGTTATTTCAGAACTTCACGAGTTTCATATACAAATATGACATGTTATCATCATAATATGATTAAAGCCTAAACACCTCATTGCATGTAGCATGTTTCATTAATGCCACACATGACTTTGTAAGTTGCCCATATATACAAACCCACTTCCTATATGTTGACATGAGCTGGTGTTCTAGAGCATTTAATTCTCAACCATTTCATACAAACCCTAGTTCTTAACAATTCACTAGACAAGATATTCAATGACTCTAATATAGAAAACTCGTTCATGTATGTTGACAAGATATAGTGTTTTAAAACATTTAACTCTAAGGTTTTAAAACCATCCACCCATCTTCTTACAATTCACGAGCCAAACAAACTCATACTTTGATTATGTACCCATCCAATTCACACCTTTGCAAATTAATTTGTTTTGGAGATAGTTGAAATGTTTCTAAAAAAAAATTGTTGGGCCTTTTCGTATACATTGATGTACCATCATTTGACCTGTTAAGGGGTTAGGAAGTTGAAAGCAAGGAGGTTGACATAGTTGGTTTTGAGTTATTGTGAGAGGGTTGTCGCCACCATGTTTAGAAAAAGTTGAGAAAGGTACAAGCTCCCCTCATCTTCTATGCCACTTCTTCTATTGTCTCAAACGTTCCAAGTCGCATCCATGCTTCTTGTTAAGATGAAAATACATTATGAATCCCCCCCATGGATGCCTCTACACCCCTCCATAGCAGGCCTTTGTAGGCAAGGAAGTTGTTTGACTCTCTTTTTGAATCTTTGGTAGTTCAACAATCATTTAATAGGATCATAAACATCTTTGATTAACATCTTCTTTCCATGCTCAACCATCGTCGAAGGGTTGGGAGTCTTTAGAAATTCTTGTTGAATTCATGTGTACTAATTAAAACTTCCAAACAATTGGCATACATTCATTTCAATGCTCTCTTCCATTGCATTGAGGTTCCATCTAATTTGGGATTAAGCCTTTCTCCATTACTATTGTTTTCTTCATAATTTAGGGACTTCATTGGGCTCGCTACTCTTATACCCTTCAATGGAGGATACTATTTCATTAGTCTGCTCTTTATTTGCATGTCGATGTAATGATTCACGGTCATGGTATTTTATGTTTAACACGTCATGGAGCGTTAAATGGAAATGGATGGATTAGGTAGACCAGATTTAATAAATCAGGGGCCTTAAATGGCTACATGTTTATCTAAGTATTTAATGTAGATTAGGTGTGACCTATCTATCTACAACCTATTTGTCTTGATTGAAGATTGCAATTTGTAAGTTGGAAGTAAGAAGACATCACCGACAAAGTCATCCAGTGGAGTAGCATTGACATAAACAACACACATGTGATTAATAGCAAGACAAGAATCCCCATTTAAAACAAATAGAAGCATCGACATTTTGAAGCCTCAATCTAGTTATTTATGGGTTTAGATTTATGCATGGTATGGACTTGAGGAGCAACATGCCAAGGTCAAGGGCGAAGATGATAATTGCTATTTTGGAGATAGAGTTGAGGTGGAGGCCTTCACTTCTATTTCTTAGTAGTAAACCACCACTAAGGTTCAAGGTTAAATTCTCATCCTAACAATGCACACTTACATTTTTGTCTTTAAATAATTGTTTTGCTGACAAACAAACTGTTTAGTGTTCATTTGAATCGATGGTTTTATACCTCTATTTGAATTGTAATAGTGACACATGAAAATACCACTATACATAATGACGCTCTGTTTCCTTATACCCTAATAATCATTAAAAGATCCTCTTTATGTATGGCCATTTTGTTGTTCTTAAGAGCTCCATTATAAATACTAATTAAAATTCACTTAAAACTCAATAAATAAATAAAAACCTCGTACATTACACCCATTTTTATGTGAATTCACATTTACTCTTACTACCCTTACTAGAAGCTCTTTTAAAGATTCATTTTCCTTCCACTAATAAATAAAATCTTCCAATTTGTGAATAATGTAACTATCCGGTGTTCTGTCTGGTATGGTAATTTATGTTTATTTGCTACGAATTTAATCGTTAATATTTTGAAGCCAACAAAAAATAATATTTTATTTTATAATTTAATTAAAATAATCCTATTATAGGTGATTATGTAATTATTATGTTTACTAACTGATGTCCCGAGCAAAATAGAAGGTCCTGCTCCTCAAGCAACCAATTTTGGCAAAATTCCAACAACAGATAAATACTCTCGAACAGCCGGCGGAAGATATTCTCAGTGTGTGCCAAAGCTCCCCAACGGATAAATACTCGCGACCAACCAGTGGAAGATATTTTCCTCCGTGTGGAAAAGTTTGGGGGTCAGCTATGGCATCCGAGGGGGCTAACTCTCGAACTGGCAACAAGAACACCAACAGCAAGAAGCGAAGAGGCCACTATTTACCATACAATGTACACGTCTCATATTTCTACAATTCTCTACTCTGTTCACATTCTCAATATTACTGAAATGGGTATACTCAGGAGTGTTACATGATCACGGAACTTTCATGGCTGACCATCTTCATTATTATTATCATTTTTTTGCAGAGACCTGTAAAGAAGGGCCACTATGCGGTGCGACCCGGGGTCGAGGGTTTTTTTATTACCTGCGACGGTGGAAGGGAGAGCCAGGCCAGAAATGAGGCCATCAACTTGTTTGACAAGGTTCGAGAGTTTATTGCATGCATGCTGGCTTTAAAGTTTCTCGCATTCTTTATCCCGGCAAAAAAATTTATTCTTTTTTTTTAATCGCTGTACGGGTTCGGAGGCTTTACTGCATATATATGTTTGAAATCACTATTGTTTTCTTACTGCCAAGCCACGCATATATATGATTTGGCAATGTAGGTTAATGTTGTCTTTAGTATTGAATGCGCAGGTGCAGTGTTTTCTGTTGTCTTGGTATTGAAGACTTCTGTTAATCTTGGTGTTTTGTTAATTAGGAGTTGTTTACAAGTTCTAGTTTTGAGTGGTTTCTGTTCACCCGGAATTCTATTGGTTAGACTGCATGTTTTGGGATACCTGCACAGGGAAGATAAAGGTTTTCATGGTTGGTAGGGTTTTAGCATTTTCATTAAATTCTATCACGTATGAGGGTATGGAATTGACAGTTAGAAAAAAATGTACGCTTCACTCAAACCGAAATCATTGATTAGGCATGTCAAACTTTTCTTATCATATTTTAAAGCTGGGATTAGGGATTAGGTACTTTTCTTACAAGATCCAAGAAATTCATGGGAAGACTCTCCACCAAAATTTTTCCTTGGGTTTTTCAAGAAGGGATTTATCTATGAAGAAAAGTACAATTACACCTAATAATCATCCATGAACAAATCCAACAATGTTAGAGAGACCACTTACACATAAAATCAAGATCATCCATAAACCCTAGCCATGAAAACTCATAGAAGTTGCAAGATCATCCACAAGACCATTTCCACAAAGGTCACTCTAGTCATCTTTCCATAGTCTTTTAGAAAATAAGACAAGCAGTAGAAATTTCAGAATCAGCTAAGTGATATCTCCCCTTAATCCTTCCACGTGAAAATAACGAGGAAGTGCATCTCTATTTATAGGAGATGCTCAACCTTTCTCTAATTAAAATGCCATTTAAAAAAAAGTAAAATCTCTTATTCTAGCCTATGGAGGAACAAAACACCCTCTTCACCAATTAACTGTTGAGAAATCTAAAGGGCTTGAGATGTTAATGATTTCTCTTTCTTAGATAACTGCTTGTGAAGTATTTCTATCTTTTCCTTATTCAAACAAGAATTTTCATATATGTATGAGTGTTAACTTCATCAACCAGCTATCACGCATAATAAACAAAAGAACAGTAACACAAGATATAGGCAGAAGCCAGGGCAAAAACCTCTCCAAACCTGAGAGGAATACCCACGGTAATTCTTCTTATAGAATCTTCACTTGACAAAATTTCCAAGACCAATACAAAGACCCTTTGACCAAATTGATTCCAAGATCAAGGCTAGAATCTTCTATTACTGCTGTCCTCTGATTTGCTGCATCATGGATCAGATCTGCAACTTGTGGATCAGCTTCCTTCTCCCTTCCTCCTTCCTTTAAACTCCACTTGTCCAAAATAGTATACTTGCCCAGCTGTTGTCCTGAATGCTAGACTTGAAACAAGGTGATCTGCTTCCTAGATATGGACTGATCAATAACCCTTACAGCAGACCTGAAGAGGTCTCTATCTTCCCACGTGTGAGTGAGCTGCTTGGTCTATTAACCTCCTCCTTGCTTCGCTATGCTAGGAGCTTCCTTCGAGGCCAACAACTGAATTCTTTTGGTCTCAAATCAACTCTTGTCATGAAGATGACATAGGACTGTACTGCAGCCCTAATGAGTAATGATGATCTGCACCTTTGCACATGAGGGAGGTTTAGGGCTCTTCTAGCCCTCCTAAACCTTTGCTCTACTTGTCACTGCCCTTCAAACAGATCTGCCCTTCAAATAGACCTAAAACCAAATATTTTTCTTGACAAAGAGGGCAGATAGAAAGATGCCCTAGCTTCGCACGTGTGGAGGTATTCCCTGCGGCTATAGATAACAGAATTGATTTCTTTCTTGATAACCTGCGGCTCCTTGATCTTCACCCTTACCTTGCACCCTTAGACAGTCTTCTTCACATGGATTGAGACAGAATTGATCTTGTGATTGTGTGTTCGAATAGAAGATGAGAGACCCTTATTTATAGTCTTAAGGGCAACTCATTAGTCCGACATATCTTGAGTTTAAGCTGACTTACATAATATTATATAGCTGACATGAATGGATACATAAATATATATTTAGCCCGAAAATATATTGCCTCTTTTATCTTCGCTTGGAGGAGACTTTTGCTAGCCATTTGTTCTTGAACTTGGAGGAGACTTTTCACATGATTCTGCCCTTGATCTTGGAGTCATACATTATACATTTTCAAGTGTAAATATTTACATCAATGACACAAACCTATCACCTAGCCTAGAGCTCATAATGAGAGCTACTCAAACAATTTTTGAGCATGTAACCCATGACTCAAATTTACAAAATATTTTGCTAGATACAATTTACATTGTTTACATTGGAATGTGTCATTATGAATACCGAACCTAGTTACACTTTCTTCAACATTAACTAGTCTAAAATATATAAAAATTGGGTTTTCATGCAACATGTACAATAATCTACACCAAATAGCCCCCAAAGAGAGGGTTACCTCCATAAACATTTGAAACAAAGGGCTTCAATGTGTAGCATCCATCCTCCAAAGGCCCTTCAAGGGTAAACACTTCTGCAAGAAACACTTTCAAATATGTGTGGGGATTCTAAATGGGCACTCCAACGTTCAAAGAATATTCCAAAGACTTGCATCTTCCACAAACTATGCAGATACAATCCCAAATCTTTTGAAGGAGGTTTAAGGATGACAAATCCTTAGGTCGTGCTGGCAACCTTTTAAACTCTCCTCCCAAGGTGGGCGCAAAGCATTCAAAAACCTATCAAGAAATGCATTCATGAAGTATCCAAAACATGCCAGTGAAACTCTCCATGTGTGGACATGTAAGGATCAATATTAAATGTGCATCCTGTAAATGGTAGATCTCCTCCAGCAATTGAGCAAACAAGTAAACAAGCCTCTAACCAACAACGTGTAAGGGTGACACCATTTCCAAACTGCCATGTGGATTTTTTAGTAATGAAAGTAAATCCCCCAAAAAAGAAGAAAATGATTGCCAGAGTGTTACACAGGTTGGCCCTTAATGCTGTCCACACACCTATGGCTATATATATCATACACACCAATGTTTTAAAAAACGGCTGAATCGAATCCGAAATGGCCGAGTTGATCCGAGTCATTGGGATTTTTTGTGACTCGGCAGAAAAAACGGAATGGGAGGCCGAGTCATGACTGACTTGGCCAAGTTATTGCATGACTCGGCCAAGTCAGTCATGACTTGGTCAATCCGGCCGGTTCTGCAATAACTTGGCCGAGTCAATGAATGCGGCCTGTAACCCCGAAAAAAATGAGATTTTTCATATTTTTTATTTTTATTTTTAAATTGTTAGCTGAGTGTTGGGGACTCCAAGGTGTTTTCTAAATTAGTTAAATGCTATTTGGGGTCCATTCCCCTCTCCTAGTATTGATATGCTATTCAAATTTCATGGTAATGTTAAAATCTTAAAGTAAAAGAATGAAAATGAAGATCAAGAAAATATCACTTTTACTTAAATTTTTAACATTACCATGAAATGACTCAGGATTCGCTCCCAAACCAGGGGCTTCTGAAAATGTCGCTCTCGCTCTCGTTTTCGCTTTCGCTCCCCACTTTCGCCCCCGCTCCGAAGTAACACTGAGCCAGATGATGTTGGCAACTCTAGCAGTAGCAAGTAGAACTGGTCACAGACTTTTGTTATAGAGGCCATTTATAGCCTCCTTGGTTATGTGTTTTTGTTTTGATCTCTATATCATCATCGTGTATGTATTGGATAGTGTACGGGGTGCCATTTTGATATAATGGATATATTCATGAGCCTACTTTGATCATATGTTGTCTTCCATCTATATTCTAATGCTGTGTGTTTGGAAACATGAATGAAAATCTTTAAAATTATGTGTTTTTATAAAAAATAAATATTTAATGTATTTTTTTACAACGACCGAGTCATTGAAATCGAGCTGGCCGAGTCGATACCGAGTTGGAGTCTGAGTCGGAGTTGACCCTCGGCCGAGTCGGAGTCGGAGTCGGAGTTTTAAAACATTGATACACATACACACACACACCTATGGCTATATATATCATATACGCACACACACACATTTGTGTGTGTGTGTGTGTGTGAATGGCTGCTTCATTTTTTTTAGTTGGCGTAATAGGCCCTGTCTGTTTTGTGAACACAACATGTCCATCCGGCAATGGAGACTTCGTATCATGAACAAGAAGAATAACCCTGTTTTCATCTTCATCTTCAAATTCTGTTTTCACCTCTGTTCCTCAGACTGCTCTAGATTTCATTAGCTGGCTGTCTTGTGACTCTGCATTGTCTACACCCTAATAAACAATGATGAGGAGTTACCTTCTAGCATAGTTCCCACTTCTGCTTTTTCATACCATACTTGGTCAACATCATGTTCTGCTTCTTCCATTTCTTCATATTCTCCTGAGATAGAGTTTATATGGTTCTAGAACGAAAACTTAACTGATGTAACCTCACAATGGAATGAGGATTTATTACACCACCTGAATATCTAGCAGCATGAATTAGTATAGGAGATGGGATGGTGTAGTCCCAATGAGACTGGACAGACCTTGCAGCACAGGGGTCACCAGTTTTTCATAGATGCAACTTGACTCTTTTTTTAGAGTACCCTGAATGATCTGTTGCCAATTGTATGTACGCTTTCTCAAGAAGATAATACACCTTTATGCATGTTTCGGTGATTTATAAGTTGATCTGGTTATGCAGATGCTGAATGTTGTAGTTTGTCAATCAATCTTAAAAATCCAATGACATCAATGCTCTTCCTTTACTTGTACATCTCTTCCTTCAAAAGTAGCTTCAGGGTCCCCTTTAGTTTCTCAGACAAAATGGTGGGTAACATTTGGCTCCTATTTGGGGACATGTTCCCTTCATGGGAGCACATGAGAACCACACAATCTCATCGCAAGAATGACCTTTACACTTAGCACTATGAAGAATGGAAAAATATAGTTTCCTTTTCCTTTGGGTTTGATCATCATACAATACTGGGCAATGTTGAAATTCCAGTACTTGTAAGTTGGAGTCTCCATCAATGTTGGCTGGTCATGGAACAAGGTACCTGTACATCAAAAAACGTCTTCCAAAATTTGCCAAAATTATTTACCATAGGAGTGTTGAATCCAAGAGTGCATAGAACTGTAATAGTTTACTCTAACCCCTACCCAAGTTATTTTTCAAGTGGAAACATCCATTGCTGTTGGAGGACTGAGTCTAGGGTTGTAATGGGTAAAAAAAAATTGCCACAGGGAGAACTTATTCCACAGTTTTGTATTCAACAAAATATTTGTTCCAAATGGAGTATGTAAATGTCAGATTCTTGTACTTCCCTTGATTCTTTCAGTACAGAGTGCCATCCTTGTCCGACAAGCCAACCAACATTCCTGTAACCACCTTCAACAACTCATGGTTGTCTACATTGTCAATTCTGATTTCATCCTCTTGTCCTAAAACATAAATCAACCAAATTCATATGAGCATATTTTTATTTAAGAAGGCCACCATGTGTGTGAGCAACATATGGATCATCCCAACTGTGAAATATAAGACCGTCGGCTTCATGTGAAAGTTTGGGATGAAATCTTTTAGTGCTTCGCCACTGAAAACATCCAAAGATATTTTCCTCTAATCTGAAATGCTTCCATGTCATAATAGTACCGCTGCCTTAGGATCTGCAGGTGTGCTTTGTCCAATGAAACTTTCTGAGATTCCTGAAAATGAGAATTTGGATGGGAATCTACTCCCAAGTGCCATACGACAAACCTAATGTATATTGGTTTGCGCAGCTAAAGGAAATGCATCACCTAGGAGGTTATCATTTGTCATCATTTCATATCCAACCTCAACTCTCTGTAAAGCAGCCATGATACCACCCTCATTATCTTCATCCCTTATTGCATATCCATTAAGATCAAGATTACCTGAGCTTTCCCATCTTGGCATGGAAGGGAAAAGCACTGTTTCTGTTTGTGTTGAAAAGGACAAACCCTCAAACAGTTTGACACTGTCCTTATCTATATCACAATCAATGTCATCATTCTTAAATCTACCACCTTGTGTGATGTACTTGTCTAAAAGGTTTAACAGATAATATAGATTCGTCAGGATCATATTATCTTTTTGCCTATATGTTTTTTTGTTGTGAATCGAGGAACTTCCATTATATCAAAAGATCACATCGATTTGTACATTTTTCCGAAATCCTACCAGCCTCACTCTTGCCAGATTTGTTGGCCAGCAGGTAATTACCAAAACTGTTGAAAATAGTAGCGAGAAAGGTCCTTCTTTGACTTGTGTCTTAGTCAAAGAAACCAAGAAACAGTTTTCCTTAGCATGCATGAGTTCCTAAAAGTTAGGATGAGTTCCTAAAATATAGGATGAATTCCTAAAAATTAGGGCGAGTTCTTATAAGTTAGGGCAGTTCATGAAGCATTTTGACTGATATGCAGAAGTGGAAGGCTAAGTTTGGTGTCTTCTAGTGTGAGTTATCTTTGGAAAAAGACAAGGTAGTGAGTCTCAAGTTCTAAATTTGTGCAGGACGAGTTACATGAGTTAGTTAGACTCAGTTAAGTCAATCAATCACTGGTTCGATTTCCAAAAATAATAACTTGCCAGATTTAGCCTATTCGAAAAGCTTATAAGAAGGCCCAAGGCACATAATTACTTAATTGTTTTGTGAGCACGAGTTGGTGAGACAAAGCAACAGAGAGCATGAGTTTGTTCAGGAGCTTGTGGTGGGAAGGGCAGATTGATAGAGGAGAATTCCTTGAGGAATGTGCTAGAATTTAGATGTACTTTCTAAATACTAGGAACCTCTACTGCGGTAGGATTCAGGAGAAATCAGTGCAAGGAAATAGGAGCTCAACCAGGCAAGTAAAGGAAGAAGCAGGATCAAAATTCTTGCAAGGTGTTTCAAGCTAAGGACTAGCAGGGAGAATAAGTTGTTTTCTCTATTGAAACAGTACTGTGCTGTAAGAGATCCATTGCTCTAAATTTCTATCAATAAAATTCTCAATCAAGCAGAGGCTTTAGAGAAAATTCTGTGTCTTGGGTTACAAGTTGTTCCAAAAAACAAAACCTCTGGGTCCTGGTTCAAATATAGATCATAGACTATTGGTAGATCATCCTCCTCCTGTGCTACTAATTGGCTGAGACTGATTCTCATCGGGGGCGGGGGTCGGGGGTCTAAGCTTTGATTGCATTGAAGAGGGTGGGTGCAGAGATTTCACTTCACGACTTACTAACTGTTGCCCCAAACAAAACAGCTGGCAATAGAGCTGGCTTTTCGACGGATGAGCTTAAAGACAGGTTTCTAACTTGTTCATTCAAGCAGAGCAGAATTTTCGTGATTTTTCTACATAGTATGAGAGCAGTAAACAAAATCTAGACCAGCACACGGAAAATACAGATGGAAGAAGACTGTCCTAAAGTTTTTTTTGGGCAACAGTTTTTGTGACATCACAAGTGCATTCGATCAAAAGAAAGGAGCTACCTGAGGCAGCCACAGATCTCAAGTGAATCCAAGCAAAGAAGAAGATAAGGACGAATTTTCTAGTTCTGTTTTTGTCTTAAGTCCTAGTAGATTGACTCTAGGAGACCTTTGCGAAGTTCTGGGCATAGTTGTTTGAAGTGTGACAGTTCTGTGATCAGGTCGCAGAGTTTTTGTATGAGAGAAAAGAAGGCCGTGACCTCTGTTCTGGGCTAGAAGTAAAGGTTGGGAAAGAGCCGAAGTTCTCTCCATGACAGTGCAGGGATTACAGGCTAGTTGGAGGTGTTAGCACACAGGTTAAGTGACTGGTTATCCACAGATTTGGAGGTGGCCGCAGGCTTGAACCTTCCTCAGGTCCGAACTGTAACTTGGGCGTGGATTACAATCATGTATGCTCAGAACTGTGGTTATATCAGCTGAGGACAATGAGGTAAGTAAAGTGCTCTTTTATGTAGATTGAATGTTAGGTGATGAGGGCTGTTTGATAAGTTTGAACAACAGTGACCATAGGCCTAGTTCAGTGGATAAGTAGCAGACTTATCACTGATAAGAGGGCTATGTATGTGAGCCCTAAGTATAGTATAAGAAGATATTCTTACTGCTGTTAGAGGGCTGGTTATGTTCATACTAACCCAGGTTTGAAGACTGTTCAGAGTCTGGTATAATCTCTGTATTTCTGTGCTAAAGACTAGAGAGCCGAGACCCTAGGAGGTAATATATATGCTAGTGCAGACCTGAGATAAGAGGCCGCAATCGGGTGAACTCTGTTATCAATTTGTGTTTTTCACTCTCTTCGTACTGCTCATTTCTTCATGTCTTTTTTGCAATCACTCATTAAGTTTCATAACTTAAATTAAGTAAACCCACACATAAAAATTACTTACATTCAATCATAGATTTTCGAATAAAGTTTGGTATCAGAGCAGGTTTGACAAGTTTTGCAAATGTGTAAGACAACCATGGGCAAAGCATTGAAGCGAGAAAGATTTCAGGAGCTTGAAGAATTTAACCATTAGATTCAGGAAGAGAATTCTGAATTGAGAAGAAGCAAGAGATGCAAGACAGATTGTTGCTTCATGGCGAATTTCTCTTGGGAATCATCCAAGAAATGCAACTTCAATTGCAAGCTGCAGAATAAACTTTGGCAAAGTTTCACAGTGCTGAAGGATTGAAGGGGAAAGGAGAGTACCCTTCTCAAGAAACCATCTTCTACACTTGATAGAGAAACAATGATTGAGGTATGTAGTGTAAGTGATTCTTCTTGTTCTCTTTCCTCCCATAAAGTTGTAGATGCTTCTTTTGGTGCATTTGAGAAGCATACTTGGGGTGTTGGTTTTAAGTTGCTAACCAAGTCGGGCTTTGAAGGAAAGGGCCTTGGAATCAATGGCCAAGGTATAATGAATCCCATAGACTGCTCTAAGGTCTTTGAAGCAAGACATGCTTCAAAAGAAGAACCTAAATCAGTACAACTCGTGCAAAGCGATGGCACATCACTTCATGATAGTGATAAAGAATGCAAAGTATCTCCAAAGAGAGATGAACATTCTGAAGGAGGAGTGAACACTGAAGACAGTTTCTCCTCATCAAACTGACATAGAGCATACTCATAGAAGGTATGACAAGCATGGCTACTCTAGTGTTTTCTTTGATTATAAGAAAAAAGGAGAGTACCCTTCTCAAGAAACCATCTTCTACACTTGATAGAGAAACAATGATTGAGGTATGTAGTGTAAGTGATTCTTCTTGTTCTCTTTCCTCCCATAAAGTTGTAGATGCTTCTTTTGGTGCATTTGAGAAACATACTTGGGGTGTTGGTTTTAAGTTGCTAACCAAGTCGGGCTTTGAAGGAAAGGGCCTTGGAATCAATGGCCAAGGTATAATGAATCCCATAGACTGCTCTAAGGTCTTTGAAGCAAGACATGCTTCAAAAGAAGAACCTAAATCAGTACAACTCGTGCAAAGCGATGGCACATCACTTCATGATAGTGATAAAGAATGCAAAGTATCTCCAAAGAGAGATGAACATTCTGAAGGAGGAGTGAACACTGAAGACAGTTTCTCCTCATCAAACTGACACTAAGCATACTCATAGAAGGTATGACAAGCATGGCTACTCTAGTGTTTTCTTTGATTATAAGAAAAATGGCGATGTGATACATAAGTTATGGTATGCATATCCATTCACTTTATGCAGATCACATAAACATTGTTTAGCCAAGTATTCGAAGCACAAGCCCTTGTATAGGAAGGTCATGTCTCTCATGAAGAAGGTGAGACATAAGGACCCCTTTCCAAGACTGAGTGTGGAGAATGGCAATAAGGATTTGCGGTCAAAGTACTATTACACTCATTGCAATGAGTGGTCACTAGATTGAGAAATGTTGGAAACTCCATACACAACTTTGTCCAAAGTAAGGCAAGAAAGTTGTGTAGGCACCTGCAAAGGAGGAGGTAGCAAATGAAAAGGCGGGGCACACAATAACAATCCAAGAAACAATTTATGGGACCCCATAGAAGGGCAAATTGTACTGATGACCTGTTATAACATCTCTTATATGCAACATAGTGTTTTTATGCTTTCTGAGAATATACAAATAAAAGAGATAAGTCAATCCATGTATGTCGACTTTTGCTGGACCAAAAGTCCTTTTTGTGGGGAGGTTTGATCGAGGAGGATCTCTAAAACCTTAAAAAATTGATGTTCTTGAATTTTGATGCAATTATAGTCACGTCGAAGAGCTCATCGAGAGCTTTCCAACGATGCTTGAACAAAGTCAAATGGACGTCGTATGAGAAAGTTATGGCATTTTGAAGTTTTGGTTCAACAGGCAAAAAGCAGATGGTAGTACCACAGGAGTACATGTGGCAGTATGGACGCTGACATGGTAACACCTTGAGAGGACAAGTGGCAGTATGGACGCTGATGTGGCAACACCTTGAGAGGACAAGTGGCAATATGGATTATATGGATGCTAACATGGTAGTACAGTGGCCCAACTAGGAAGCGACGTGTGGCACAAGTGATTGACGTGGCATAGGTGACTGACTCAACAATGTGATGTGGATGCAATAATGGGAGGTGATTGGGTAGGTATGTGGTTTAATGCAATTGTAGTCACGTCGAAGAGCTCATCGAGAGCTTTCCAACGATGCTTGAACAAAGTCAAATGGATGTCGTATGAGAGAGTTATGGCATTTTGAAGTTTTGATTCAACAGGCAAAAAGCAGATGGTAGTACCATAGGAGTACATGTGGCATTATGGATGCTGATGTGGTAATACCTTGAGAGGACAAGTGGCAGTATGGACGTTGATGTGGCAACACCTTGAGAGGACAAGTGGTAATACAGTGGCCCAACTAGGAAGCGCCGTGTGGCACGAGTGATTGATGTGGCATAGGTGACTGACTCAACAATGTGATGTGGATGCAATAATGGGAGGTGATTGGGTAGGTATGTGGTTTAATCGTCAGTTGCCACGTGGCCTAATCGTTGGTTGCCACGTGGCAGCTCGAGTGGAGCCGAAATGGTCCTATCTTCTATAGGATGGTTAGATGGGGGATCACCCTCAACCTCACAAGAGCGAATGGTGAGACATAACATTGCACCAACTATGGGCTATTGTTATGGATAGGTGGTGTTGTCGCATAGAGTGTCTAGGCACTGCGACAATGCTCAGATCGGGGGCTGTCACCCTGATCCCCGACCTCTTCGTTTAGACTCTCCCCTAGGTAAGTCAAGGGGGGTAGTTCTTAAGTGACTAGATGATGATAGTCTATGAAAAACAGACTCTAGGAGATTTTAATGATGGATAACTTGATGAATTTAAATGATTAAATCAGATTGATAGATTAAACGCCAAAGTAAACAAGACGACCACAAAATAGAAATAATTTTAGACCAGTGCCTTCGATATTTGAATTAACCATCAATAAAACAAGTTACCCAGAACGATTTTCAATATGTGACAAAAAGTGATGATAATCCATATAAATGCCCAACACTGTATCACGCAAGATATTCCAGCTTTAAGATGATTATCGTTAATGACCAAAGTCTAGAATTAATTAATTTTCTTTTAACATTTATCGCACTAGACTATAGAAGAATCATGAGAATTTAAGATTAGCGTTTAACATCAGAGACACGAAGGAATTTAAATTAATCAACAGGTCAAAAATCAAAATTTTAATGGGCCATAGGCCACATTAAAATTTTTAACGTTTAAGTGAAAAAACCCCTTAATGTAAATCCTTAATCACAAATTTAAATTTTTTAAATTTTTAGATTTGTTTAATTGTTTAGAACTTTTTTTTAATGTTTTTTTAGATTTTTAACTTCTAGGATTTTTTGATTTTTATGATTTAGAAGTTTTTTTTTTTTTGTTTTTTTTCTTAAAATAAAGAAATCAAAGTTAAAATAAGACAAAACTTAAATCTAACCAAAGCAATCAAATATTAAACTACCCTAGCTCATAAATGAAAGTAAAAATGAAATTTATGAACACGTTAACTCAACCCTAACGCATAAACATAATACAAAAAAGAAAAAAAAATGAATGTTTGAGCTTGTGTGTACGCAAGTCTATAGGAGAGAAAGGAGCAGTGAGGAGAGCGAGGAGAAAAACGCGTTTGAGGGTTTGGGCAGCGCTGGTTAGCAAGGAACAATGGATGAAGGAAAGATTGATAGATTAAACGCCAAAGTAAACAAGACGACCACAAAATAGAAATAATTTTAGACTAGTGCCTTCGATATTTGAATTAACCATCAATAAAACAAGTTACCCAGAACGATTTTCAATATGTGACAAAAAGTGACGATAATCCATATAAATGCCCAACATTGTATCACACAAGATATTCCAGCTTTAAGATGATTATCGTTAATGACCAAAGTCTAGAATTAATTAATTTTCTTTTAACATTTATCGCACTAGACTATAGAAGAATCATGAGAATTTAAGATTTAGCGTTTAACATCAGAGACACGAAGGAATTTAAAATTAATCAACGGGTCAAAAATCAAAATTTTAATGGGCCATAGGCCACATTAAAATTTTTAACGTTTAAGTGAAAAAACCACTTAATGTAAATCCTTAATCACAAATTTAATTTTTTTAAATTTTTAGAATTTTTTAATTGTTTAGAACTTTTTTTTAATGTTTTTTTAGATTTTTAACTTCTAGGATTTTTTGATTTTTATGATTTAGAAGTTTTTTTTTGTTTTTTTTCTTAAAATACAGAAATCAAAGTTAAAATAAGACAAAAATTAAATCTAACCAAAGCAATCAAATATTAAACTACCCTAGCTCATAAATGAAAGTAAAAATGAAATTTATGAACACGTTAACTCAACCCTAACGCATAAACATAATACAAAAAAGAAAAAAAATGAATGTTTGAGCTTGTGTGTACGCAAGTCTATAGGAGAGAAAGGAGCAGTGAGGAGAGCGAGGAGAAAAACGCGTTTGAGGGTTTGGGCAACGCTGGTTAGCAAGGAACAATGGATGAAGGAAAGCGCGAACAGGGATAGCTGAGAGTAGGGATGGAGTGATGCTCTAGCAGTGTGGAGTGGTATGACAACAAACAAGGAGTAAAGCAGGTTTGATGGCAACGTAGAGGGAGAAAGGCAGACAACGAGGAGCGAAAGGAGGAAATTATGCACAGGCAGAGGAGGACTGCGGGGATGGAAGAGATTTCGATGGTGCTGCGGGTACGACTGCCAGCGAGGGTTTTGTAATTTTTTTTCATAAATTTGCAACAAAATAAAAACCCAACCAGCAAGACAAAAAACTTAGACAGATGATACCCATAAAAACCAAGGAATTTCCATCAAACCTTGATCAAAATGCTGCATTTCTATTTCAGATTTATTAGTGAACCCCTTGAAAATTTTCCAGATTTGAATAAAATATTAAATCCATTTGCTTCAGATTTGACCCTAATACCCTCACTAAAATTCCATATCTGAAAACTAAATTAATTCCCTGTAAAAATGATGCTGATGGACGTCCAGAGATCCAAATCTTACCCTCCAAGGCCTAGATCTGGACTCTGCATAGCTTTCAGCTTCAGATTTGTAGCTGCAATACAACCAGAAACACCCAAACGATATACACAATGACCCAAAAAACATTAAACACTAAAAGACTGAAATCAGAAAACTAACTTATTTTTTTTTTTTTTACAGATCTATGCACATAAATAGCAGACCTATCAGATCTAGGGAGTGTGAGTCCGACTCAGCTCCCAGATCTAATGATCTGCGGTTCCCAACAGCCAAATCTGATGATGTGGCACATAAAAAATATTTTTTTTGAATTTTGGAGGAGGTACTAAGCTTGAAACCCTCCATGCTTCACCCATAAAAATATCTTATGATAAGCTCGAGATCAAATTTACGCTGGGCTCTTCAGAAAACACGGATCGGGAGTTGGCTGGTTCAGCCGAGAACTTCCCCGAACGCTCGATGATCTAATAATCAGGGGTTTTCTCGCAAAACTCAATTAAGCTATCAACATAGAGTGAGAAAACGATAATAAAATTCAGATTTAATAGAGACACCTGCTATTATATTCAAAACTTAAATTATCATTCAAACCTCAGTGACTAAGCAAGATACCTGTATTCAAATCGCTCTTTAGAAAGCTATATAAATGGCAAAAAAGAAACATATGCATGAAAATAATACATCTTACAGCATTTCCATGAAGAGTAACACCAACATAAATTAACCCCAAAGTCTTTCTTTATTGCTCATAAAAAGATTATAAGAGAGCTTTTCGCTTAGTACACGATCAAAAGATCAGATCCATCTGACTAACAAAATGACTTCCTATTTAAAGATAAATCTTCCAACGGCTAGTTCGAGTGATCCTTGTCAAAATGATCTCGACTGTTGATGAGGATCAAAATTTCTTTTAATCTCATCCGTCGAATTTTTAAATATTGAGGAAATTTCGAAATTTTCAATTAAATGCATTTTAATAAATTAAAAAATTAAAAGTCTGCATTTATTTCCTCATAACTTTGACTTTGACTTAACCCCAGGGACCTAAGACATAAAATTTAGCAAAATAATCAACTAACCTTAGTCCCTGGACCAGTTAAGATTTAATTTTATAAAGGATCCACAAATTTTACCTCTGAAAAATTTAAATTTACCTAGGACCTAGGACCTATGAGGGGATAAATTATTTTTTTAACCCTCAAGACATTTTACATCATGATTTTTTACATTTTTTACATCTCAAGGGGGAAAACCCATTTGACCAAGACCTTCACAGACTACCCATTTCTGCGACATAAATATAATCTAGCAGATCAAGTAATTTGTAATAAAATAACCTAACCAAATAGTTAGGAATATTCCCAAATCACTTTTACATAGACTCGATCTAGAACATTAGGACTCCCCTAAGATTCCAGTGACAAAATCCATTCCAGCTTTGGGTTAGGCTGAAGGAAAACTCTGCCGACCATCCGAGAATGGATCGGTGAGACAAAAAACCTCCCGGAATGTAGATCGTTACCAGAAAACTAGGTTTACTTAGGTGATTACATACACGACACGGAGCTGCGGAGATTATTTACATTATACACATGCAGACTGGGTTTACATTATAAGATGATCTTCAGGCTAACGATGATAGTTGGATGGTAGGGAAACGTCGATTAGGCGCTATCCCTTTTGCGAAAAAGGGGGTGTACTGCTATGGTTCGTTGACACATAGTGGTCAACATCTGGCTCTACCCGAGGACACGTTGTTGCACTTGAGGAATGTGAGAATCCAGAATCTGCGTCCAAGCAACACACAACAAAACATAAGTAGCGTCCATCCAAAAATCATCATATAACGTTAAGCACAGGAAAGATATAAGCTCTTCATTTATTAACTGGTCTAACAACATGAAAAACCAAATCTAACTACAAAATGAAACACTGAAATAACAAGGCATAAGGTTAGAAATACAATACAAAGATGCCCCATGGCATCAGATACGTTCAATATAGTGCATACTGAGCATTTGCGTGCTTTCAGGCAAATCTGTTAGCTGTTTCTAGGATGTGCCATGTTTAATTCTGCATATGGTAGGACTTTTTCCTATCCGAAATTCAAGCTGCTCGTGGCCATCTGATGCATCAAATCTCTTTCTCATTCTCTTTCTCTTGCGTCTTTTCTTTGTGGCAGGTTTTATTATTGATGACGTGGAACATTCTGCTTCAAAACTCTTAGATGAAGTATGTAAGATATGCGTGACATGTCTTTCTTCATTTTGCATCTGATTTTTATGGTTTTTAATTTTATTTGGTCACCTTCAATTAACCACTTTTCAATGGAATAAATGACCTCCT
Source organism: Pinus taeda (assembly GCA_000404065.3). NCBI lineage: Eukaryota > Viridiplantae > Streptophyta > Pinopsida > Pinales > Pinaceae > Pinus > Pinus taeda. The sequence continues at coordinate 91,069 of APFE031412462.1, read as the reverse complement.
CATAATAAGATGGAGCTTGCTGCAGTAGATAAGAGGCTTCTGATCTATTGACGTCTCCTTGTTTCTTTCATCTTCTAACCGATGTTGAAATTTTTGTACTTGTATTGTTATGGCATCCATCTAGTTAGAGTGTTCAAGCTTCATAGCACTGACTTGGCATGGTTTTCCTCCATGGTCAATAACTTATTCCTAAGACATATCTGACCAGCGTCCACTTCTTTTGTTACTTTTTCATTCTCTTCTTTCATGCCCATGAAACAATTTTGCATATAGTTTATCTCTTTCTTATTTTTTTCTTACATGGTAGCCAACTAATTATTATAACCGAATGTCATGATGGTCATTTCTTCATCCATAGTTAACCCTAAGGCCTTAGTTCCCCTCCTATAACCCTAAGGCCTTAGAAGAGGTCCCATTGGATGAGAAGAGGTCCCATTGGATGGGGTTAAAAAATTAACCCTCTTGGTAGGGTGAGAGAACAAGTTTACAATCAAGATCATTATATCATCTTGTTAAAATTGGCAACTAGGGCCAAACTCCATGTGGGGGGTCATTTTACTTATGGCAGCTGATATTTTTCTTGGATCCCTCTCATCGAGAGGTGTAGGATTGATCTAAAGATCATCCGATTCCGATAAGTATTCATGGAGTTATGGATTTATTTGTGTTATAAGCCAATTCATCAAGGTTGGCCAACAACCAAATAAACCGCACATTTGCTCAACGTTTTAGTATAAAAGGAGATGACTCAAGAGTCATTTCTCACACACACTTCTATCTTGATTTCTCTCCACTTGTCTTGGGTTTTAGTGGAAGAGAAATCTAGGAGTGGAAGCCCTAGACGTTGGAGGAAAAGAGGCTGCCCTAGACGCAAATAGAAGGCACCCTAGTGGAAGGCAACCCTAGGCACAAATGGAAAGAAGCCCTAATGTTGTCCTAAATAAGCCCTAGATGTTGTCCTAAGGAAGCCCTAGCCGCAGTCCTAAGGAAGCCCTAGTTGCAGTCCTAGAATACCTTAGACGCAATCATCTAAATGAGGTCTGTTCACACTAGGGTAGGCTGCATTTCATAAGGGAAATTTTGGGCTAGATTTGAGGATGGTTATGGACTGTTGTGTTCCCTAACTAGTCCCAGAAATTATAGCAGTAATGAAGTGACAAACAACAACGTTTGTATGGTGGGTTGGCAGCAAAGGAAGATGGGACATCAAGGTCACACGGTGCAGCAAAGGAAGATGGGACAACAAGGTCACATGGTGCTGCAAAGGAAGATAGGACAACAAGGTCACATGGTGCAGCAAAGGAAGATGGGACAACAAGGTCACATGGTGCTGCAAACACAAATGGGACAACAAGCAATCATAGGAGCAGCAATGGCACAAGTGGGACAACTGCTAACTAGTGCAGCAAAGCATAGGACAACAAGGTACATAGTGCTGTATAAATGCATGGGATAGCAAGGTACATAATGTTGTATAAATGCATGGGATAGCAAGGTACATAGTGCTGTATAGATGCATGGGACATCAAGGTACATAGCGCTGTATAAATGCATGGGACAACAAGGTACATAGCGCTGTATAAATGCATGGGACAACAAGGTACATAGCGCTGTATAGATGCATGGGACAACAAGGTACATAACGCTGTATAGATGCATGGGACAATTGTGACATGGCAGCAAAGGTACATGGGACAGTGGCAAGCATGGACAACATGAGAAGCATGGTGCTGCAAGCACATGAGACATGCTGTATGACAACATGGTTATGACACATGGGACAACAGTGTAGCAATGTGATGTGTACAACATGGTCATGAGGTCCAGCGTTGTGATGATGGGTGCAGCATGGTGAGGTGCAACATGATGACGATATGCAACAAAATGATAGGTGAAAGAGTCACCTTGGAGAATTAGTTGAAGTAGCATGTCTTCGACTGATCTCATGTATCATCTTCTTAGAGATGATCTAGGCTCTTATCTAGATAAGTCAAAGTTTTGACTTTTGTTGTAAATGTATTACCTCTCTCTCTCTCTCTATACTGAACTATTGAAGAACATATAAGAAGAATTGATCAAGGGTTTCCCCACATTGGGGTTTGTCCCTGGCTAGCGCCACATCTTGTGGCCTCTTGTCTTGGCTTGTCTTTTGCGATTTATGTTTATGTTCTATCTGTAGTTTACTTTAATACTGATATGATTGCCAATCTGGAAAAGATATTGAGCTAACTGTGAAAATTGAAATAAATTGCTCTAACCATAAAACATACCTAAAATTAACACATCCAAACACCCCTTAATCCATGTTAGAATTCCCAAAACATTAAGTAAAAACACATGATTGCAAAATGGTTAAACTTTTAAAGTACCTGCCGAAGAGTGACCCACCTTCATTCAAAAGGAATGCCTAATGGTGAGAGGTACTTGACCGATGCAAATGGCGTAGGAATGTGGCATATCATCATATGCTGAGCAAATGTAGGGTTGTTGGCTGTCCAAGTAGGAGAAAAGTTTTCCTCTATGGGGTTACCCACTTTTTGGTGGGTAACACCATGATGACTACGTTGACCTTAACCACCTAGGCATATTTCAATATTATAAATAAACGTTGATTAGGTCAACTATAAGCCAAACCTAAAAACATAATGATACACAATAATAATGATTACATAGTGAGGTTGGTGTTGGCCTTAAGCAATACTTACACCATCATCTCAACATTCCCTTTTAAGTTGAGCAGAAGGTTATGGAGAAAAATGATGAATGGGTTTATAGATGCCCAACTCAAATTGTGGTAGAATTATAAAGGGAGTGGGTTTATGTGTACTGAACTTGAATACAATTGATAATGGGTTCACAAATACCCAACTCGAATACATCCAAGAATCAAAATGGGGTTATGGAAACTCAACTTGAATATCACCAACTGAAATATAATTGAGAGTTAGTGTATGGATACCCAACTTGAATACGATTGAGGGAGGGTGTATGGATACCCAACTTGAATACAATTGAGAGAGTTTATGTAACGAACAAGGTTCGTATACGCAACAATAATTTTTAGAATACTTCGAAGACAAAGACATCTATTGTAGGACAAGTAATTTTATATTGAATAGTATATAAAAAAATTGATATGGGAGGATTTGAATGTTACAGTTTATGGTTACCCAACTCTACTACCTATGAATACATGTATGGATACCCAAATCAACTACAATTAAGAATAGGTTTATGGATATCCAAATCTAATATTTATGAGAATGGGTGTATAGTAACTCAAATACAATTGAGAGTGGGTTATGGATATCCAACTTGAATATAATTGGCTCAAAATACAATAGAGTGGGTGTTTGGATGTTTGGCTTGAATATCGAGAGTGGTTTTATGTATACTCAACTTGAATATAATTGAGAGTGGGTTTATGGATGTACAACGAGAATATGGCTTGCTTGAATATAAATTAGAGTGGGTGTATGGATACCCATATCGAATATTAAGAGTGGGTTTATGTGAATACCCAACTTGATATAGGTTGGTTGTGGATGAAATACAAAAGGTACCCAACTTGAATACAATTGAGAGATTTTATGTAACGAACAAGGTTCGTATACGCAACAATAATTTCCAGAATACTTCGAAGACAAAGACATCCATTGTAGGACAAGTAATTGTATATTCAATAGTATATAAAAGAATTGATATGGGAGGATTTGAATGTTATAGTTTATGGTTACCCAACTCTACTACCTATGAATGCATGTATGGATACCCAAATCAACTACAATTAAGAATAGGTTTATGGATATCCAAATCTAATATTTATGAGAATGGGTGTATAGCAACTCAAATACAATTGAGAGTGGGCTATGGATATCGAACTTGAATATAATTGGCTCAAAATACAATAGAGTGGGTGTTTGGCTTGAATATTGGTAGTGGGTTTATGGATACTCAACTTGAAGATACCTGAGAGTGGGTTTATGGATATACAACGAGAATATGGCTTGCTTGAATATAAATTAGAGTGGGTGTATGGATACCCATATCGAATATTAAGAGTGGGTTTATGTGAATACCCAACTTGATATAGGTTGGTTGTGGCTGAAATACAAAAGAGAGCGAGTTTATAAATATCCAATTCAAATACAAATGGGGGTTGGGTTATATGAGTATCCATCTTGATATATGTTGGTTACGGATACACAACTAAAAGATGTTAATTCTTCTAATATCAACCCATAATTTTTTTTTTTGCAACCATTATTTATTCCCAACAATTTATTTTATTAACGAAATTAATCTTGAATATTGAAAAATAAAATCATTGGTATTTTAACATCTAGAAATTTATATGCAGCTGAAATAAAATCAGGGAGAGATCAATCACACATTACAACAAATAAATGGCCACAACATTCTGCTTCATTAATTAATCTCAGGAAAAATACGGTTTCGACCCACATATATATTACAAGGAAATATGCGTTGACTAGAACTTGCAACTCAACACCATTGGAAGAATTCGACCTTAGGAATTACGACCCACTAGAAATTAGCTTATGAAGAAATTTGGCTTGGAGAATTTCGGTCCACCTCTCACTAGCAACTTCGCCCTACATCTTTCCCTCGAATAGCCTCTGCGCCCCAGGAAATTTGGTCTTGATAAATCAGTCTCTCCAACAAATCAACCTCCTTTTCACTTCAACAATTTGGTCTTGCAATCTTTAGCAATTTGGCCTCTTGAAATCACTCTCGAATCAACCTGCATTCTTCCTCCTCTGCGCGACGATGACCGTCTAGTTGGGCAAGCTCTAGAGAAAAATCGCTCTCTGCTTTTTGTGTCGTCACCTCTCCCTTATGCTTATTTTATAATCTTCTTTAAGCCCAAATCCCTAACCCTAATCTCCCTTCTAGAAGATACAGGAGATCAACAGTTGTGAGCATTTATAAGTCACTTAAATAATTTCATTATTTATCCTTTGAAATTGACTTAATAGTCCACAATAATTAATTGACTTTAATTATTGTACTTTTCCTAAGTTAGACTTAGGAAATAAGACATAAATCACTTACTCCATCAAGTAAGCACCTAAAGAGGCAATAAATCATCTTTTACATGCTAAGACACTAGGCCCATGCAGAAGACCTTCCGAAGCTACCACAAGCTTCAACACTCCCTCTTTTTTTTTAATTGTATACAGTGGAATCGGCAACAAGGGCAGCCTCGCGACTCGCCTTACACGGGGTCAATTTTGACCGTTACCTCTGTAACCACTGGGAGCTGCGCCCGCCCCTCTCCACAGCGTCAGGTTAGTCTGGGGGAATTGAACTCGTGACCTTCAGTACAGAGCTCGCCTTTCTAACAAACTTCACCGCAATGTGATTACCAACTCGCCTACCCTCGTGGGGCTTTCAACACTCCCTCTTAGCAAGGAAGGGATTCTCCGTTACCCCTAGTTTTTATCTTTACTTCACAAACTTCCCTTTCACTAGAGGCTTAGTGAGAATATTTGCCACTTGCTCCTCTGTGGAATTGTACTGCAATCTCATAGCACCTCTCTGTCCTTGTCTATGATGACGTGATATCTGATCTCGATACGCTTGGATTGATCATCAAACACAAGATTCTCAGAGATATTAATGCAACTTTGATTGTGATAGTGAATAACCATTGGTCCTATCTCAAGACCAAATAATCCCGTAAGCCTTGTGTGAAGCCAAACTACCTCACAACTCCCCATACTCGCTAGCATGTAATTTGCCTCCACTGAATTAAATGCCATTGATTGTTATTTCATGCTATACCATGAGATCATGGTTGATCCCAAGCTGAAACACCATCCATATGTGGATTTTTTGTTCACAACATTCCCAACCCATTCAAAATCTATGGTACCCTTGCAACTCCACTCCAACAAGTCCAACATGTTTGAGTCTAAAGTCTACTGTAGCTCACGGCTATCTCAGCACATGCTTTGTTGCCACCAAATGAACCTCCCTTGGCTCCATCATGAACTGGCTGAGTGTGTTCATAGCAAAACAAATATCCGACCTAGTGTTGACCAGATAATCAAGGAACCTATTAGTTGCTTATACAGTGTTGGATCCACCAACTCGCCCTCAGAAGCACTTAACTTCAAGTTAGTGATCATCGGTGTAGACATAGGCCTGCAATCCCCATCATGAATCTCCTCAAGATCTCAATTGAATACTTACCTTGCCCAAGGAAAATCTCTATTGGCTATTGCCACACCTCAAATCCTTCATCTCGAGCTTCGAAGCAAGATCCTCCTTGTACATCCTTATGAGCTTCCCTGATCCCGTCAAGAGAAGATTGTCAACATAAAGTAACGATATGAGTGGCTCACCCTCAACAAGTACATAGTGTAAGTTAGAGTCCGCCTCACTCTTGGAGAAGCCCAAACCAAGAAGATTTTGTTCGATCTTTACATACCATGCTCGTGGAGCTTGCATGAGCACATAAAGGGTCTTCTTTGACCTGCAGACATGAGACTCTCTCCCATTCGCGTTAAAGCCCTGATGTTGCTCAATATACACCTCCTCCTTAATCACCCTGTTGAGGAAATCAATCTTCACATCCATGTATCCTCCACCTCATCTCTGAAGCAATGGACATGATTGCTCTAATGGATGCATATCTGGTGACAGGTGCAAATGTCTTCTTGTAGTCCACTCCCTCTTACTGGGAGAACCTTCTCGCCATGAACCTTGCTTTGTTCTTCTCGACATTACCATTAGTTGCATGTTTTATCTTGTAGATCCATGGAGAAGTAATCACAAACTTTCCGCTGGTTTTGACACTATGTCCCACACATCATTCCTTATGAAGGAGCTTTATTCCACCATGGCATCCCTCTGGACCTGCTCATTTGTAACCTCCTGAAAAGTGGAAGGCTCAGACTCACTAATGCTACTCGATAAGGCCAAATAATTGGAAAATATCACTAGTGGTTTGCGTTTCCTGAAGTGCTACTAGGAGCCTCCACATGTTCCTCAACATCCCTCAAGGTCTATTCGAACAATCTTGGCCTCCTCCTGGTAGAGCTCCAAGGAACATCTCGCTCCTCCTTTAGATCTACAGGCGGTGTCCTTGCTGTTGGTGTTGCTGGTCCATGCTCAACCTTAGGAGCCTCTTGCTTCTGATCCTCTATCCTTACCGGTTTCATATCATGAGACCTCCTAAGGGTCCTGCCCTTATCAAATTTGAGGTCCCGACTGACAATAACTTTACTCTGTCTTGGAATGTAGACTCGGTAGGCCTTTGAGATCTCATTGTAGCCCACAAATAATGCTCTTTTTTGACAAGGGATCTAGCTTAGTTCTTTTTTCCATAGGAGTGTGAACATAAATTGGACTACCAAAGATGCGTAAATGACTTACCTCTAGCTTCACTCTTGTGAACATCTCCTTGGGAGTCATATCCTCCAACATGTTGTGAGGACTCCTATCCTGTAGATACACAATTGTATTCCAAGCCTTTGCCCGCAAAAACATAGGCAGTTCCTGCTCATACATCATTGCCCTCACTGCCTCAATTACCATCCTGTTTTTCCCCTTGGCAACCCCATTCTGTTGAGGGTTGTAAGGTACCATGATCTCCTTGATCCCTGCTACTTCGCAAAAATCCTAGAACATATTGGAGGTATATTCACCCCTATTACCCAATCTCAACACCTTAATCTTCATCCTGGTTTGGTTCTCCACAAGAGCTTTAAACCCCTGAAACCCATTAAAGACCTCATCCTTGGTCTTCAGGAAGTAGACCCAAGTCTTCCTGGAAAATCATCTATGAATGTCACAAAGTACAATGACCTTGTGATTGATTCAACTGACATATGACTAGAAATGTTTGAATGCACCAAATCCAACACACCCTTGGACCTGGTCTCTTTGTGAGGAAATGCAACCTTGGTCTACTTACCAAGCGCATACCCCTTGCACAGTCCCTCTTGCTCCATCGTGATCTCCAAAAGATTGTAACCGTTCTTCGTAAGATAGGAAGAGCCCTATGGTGTAGGTGTCCCATCCTCTTGTTGTTGCTCTCATATACGAGAGCCTTCACTGCTTGTCCTTTCAACTGATAGAGATTCTTCTCTCTTCTCCCAATTACTCGCTTCTTGCTGGGATTAACTCCTTGGTCCAACAACCACTTCACCTCCCATGAAGCTGACCTCTAGTCCTTTGTTCTCCATGGCCAAAATTGATAGGAGATTCTTCTCCAAATGCGTTACAAACAACACTTCATTCACCTCCATGATACCTTTGAGTCCATTTGAAACTCAATTCTACTAAATGCCTTCTACTACATACTTGGTATTATCATCAAGCTCTACATGTATATCGTTAGGCTCCTTGGCCATGTTGGTGAAAATGTCTCAAGATCCCATCATGTGACACGATGCTCCACTGTCCACAAACCAAACACCTCTTGTGACAGTTCCATAAAGGCATAATACCAAGGCGAAGTTCCTCTTGAGCTTCTCAGCCAACTCGTCCATATGTGCAATGGTTGTCGTGGCTGTTTTTCCCTTGCCCTTGTTTGGATGTTGTCTGGAAAAATTCCTGAACTTGTGACATGCAAAACACTTGACTTTTCTCATGTCCTTCTCCTTTTTACCATGTGAAGATCCACCTCCACTATGGTTCAACTTGCCCTTCCCTTTGCCCTTTTTCGCTTGTGCGGCAAGAGCAAGCTCCTCTTTCTCCTCATCACTTTTTCACTATCCTCCGTTAATGAATTCTCACAAATCTTGGCTTGGATGAAATCATCCCACAATCGACTCTAATCAAGAAGATGTTGCCTAGCCAAGATCCCATCCACAAAGGTGGTCCAATGCTTGGCACATCCTTTGAGAGCTACTTTCACAATCTCTGAATCATTCACAACCTCCCTAACAACTGAAAGCTCATCACAAGCCATCTGGATCTTAGTGAGGTAAGATGTTATGGTCTTTGATATGTTCATCCTACCGCTGTTTAATTTTCCCACAACACCATCTTCCTGTTTTCTTTTGTACTCTGAATTAGAACGGTTAGGGCTACCCACATATGATGTGTTGTATCCTTCCATGACATGTGAGGAATTATATGACCCCTCGCACCATCCAAAATTATACCCATCGCTTTCACATCCTTCTGGTTGTGCTCGACTTCCTGGTTTGGATTTGAAGGAAGTTGGATATATGTGTTCACAAAATTTCACAAACCATTCATTTTTAAAACTATGGTTATTCGCTCCTTCCAGGGACTGAAATTAGCAACCCCATCCAACCTGTCTTCATATCACAAACTACTTAGTGATGCCATCTTCACAAATTGACTTGGTAACTTGGCCAGAAAGCCCCAACTGCAAAATTAAAAATAATTCTACTGTTGTAAAAAGAAGAAATTTATTATTGCAAATACTAGCGATCTCAAATCTCTTTTAGAATTTTGAAGAGCTCCAATACCATGTTAAATCTCCTAATACCAACCCATATTTTTATTCTCTTGCAACAATTATTTATTCCCAACAATTTAATTTATGAATCAAATAAATTTTGAATTGTTGAAAAATAAAATCAATGGTATTTAACATCCAAAAATTTATATGCAATGGAAAAAAAGTCTGAGAGAGATGAATCACATATTGCAACAGATAAACACCCACAACAATTCTCCTTCATTAATTAATCTGAGGAAAATCAGGGTTTTGACCCACAGAGAAATTACAAGGAAATATGCATTGATTGGAACATGTAACTAGACCCCACTGGAAGAATTTGGCCCCAGTAATTTTGGCCCACTGTAAATTAGCCTTCTGAAGAAATTCAGCCTGGAGAATTTCAACCCACCTTCACCAACAACTCGGCCCCATGTCTTCCCCTTGAACAACCTCTGTGCTTGAGGAAATTCGGCCTCTCCAACAAATCAATTTCCTTCTCGTTTCAAAGATTCGACTTTGCAATTTCCAACAATTCAACCCCCTGAAATTGCTTTTGAATCAACTTGCATTCTTCCTCCTCTGCGCTACAGTCTAGCTGAGCCTCTTTCTTTGGAGAAAAATCACTCTCTCCTTTTTGTGTCTTCACCTCTCCCTTATGCTTATTTTATAATATTCTTTAAGCCCAAATCCTTAACCCTAATCTCCCTTCTAGAAGATCTAGGAGATCAATGGTTGAGATCATTTCTAAATCACTTAAATAATTTCATTATTCATCCTTAGAAATTGACTTAATAGTCCACAATAATTAATTGACTTGAATTATTGTTCTTTTCCTAAGTTAGACACAAGAAAGAAGAGATAATCACTTACTCCATCAAGCAAATGCCTAAAGAGGTAATATATCATTTTCTACATGCTAAGAAACTAAGCATGCTGAAATATGTAACTAGGTTTGGTCTTCATAATGACATGTAATCATGATTTTATGTACTTAATAAAAAGAGAAGTAAATTTATTATTGTTATTCTTGAGGCATGGGTTTCATGCTAAAGGGAAATTTATTTTTAGGTCAAGCACCCATTGAGTGCTTCTAGGGCTTGTCATTGGTCTACAAGTCAATTGGGTCATTGTCATGTATGAAAAACCCTTTTGGGCATGTTACATATTCTAATTTTTTTTATTCGAGTCAAAAGAAATTCAATTGGGTCATTGTCATGTATGAAAAACCCTTTTGGGCATGTTACATATTGTAATTTTTTTATTTTTTATTTATTTTTGTTTAATTTGAGTCCAAAGAAAGAACGCATTAATGGATTTCTCGTGTTGCATATATATGAGAACTCTATTAGACCACTTCCGCAACATGTAGATTTTAATTCATGTTTCCGCTGTCATCGAGCAGGCTGAGTCGTTAGACAACTTGGTTGGCTCGGTAGTAACCCGGCCGGTCGAACCAGTTCGAAGGCTGAGTCGACCCATTGGGGGCATGACTCGGACCAACTTGGCCGAGTCGGTTTCATGCCGAACGTTTTTCAAAACAGTGCTCTCGTCATGGTGCAAAGATCAAGTCGACCTACATGAAGGGATAAGTCGGCCTAAAGATAGCAATTCGTACCCCTCAAAAGCCTATAAATAAGAAGGGACTCGACCTCATTTGCACACACTCAAGCAAGTTCGATCTCCTCAAGAAAGTAGCTGGAAAAGGACTAAAAAGAAGAAGAGCAAGATCAAAGTTTTGGGTCTCTGTCTCTTTCTCGCGCTAGGGTTTCTACAATTGCTGGGCAAGTCGAAGTGCTAGGAAGAAACTGCTGGGTCGAAGTTCAAGAATAATTTGTTGGGCAGGTCGAAATTCCAAAAGAATTCGCTAGGCAGGTCGAAGTTGCAGAAGAATTTATTGGGTAGGTCGAAGTTGCAGAAGAATCTGCTGGAAGGTCGAAATTGCAGAGTTTGGAAGGAAAGCTCGTCAAGGAAGAACGATTTGACTTAGTCTTGGAGGGTCTTGGTCAAGGGTCATAGATCTTGGAATTCGTCAATAGAAGATTCTATAAGAAGAGGAGAATTCTTGCGGGTTTTTAAGTCAGTTGGAGAGGTTTTGGCCTTGGTTGATCGCCTATATCTTGTTTCCTTTGTCTTATTGTTCTTTATGGTTTGGTGGCTGTTTGATGAAGAGAATACTACTAATGATCAAGTGAAAGAAGAAGCTAATCAAGTTGAGTAAAAATACATCACAAGCAGTTATCAAATTAAGAGAAATCACCTAATCTAGTTGACCCTAGGTTTCTCAACAAAGCCCATGTAAAAGACCTTTCAAAGCTACCACAAGCTTCAACAAAAGTGTGGTTGGTCCTATTCATAATATCCCTAGTCAATTTAAACAAAAAGCCATGGAGAGAAGGCATGAGATCACAACATCCCCCATTATTGTTAAACATGGGATATATAGTAAACAAAGTAAAGATATAGTCCCCTTGAGGACATATCCTTCACACCAACATGGTTCCACAATTTAATGAAGGTGGATTTTGGTAGATCCATTAAAACATGCTGATCCACTGAAGGTATAAACAATGGATGATTTTTCCTTGAAAATGGAACTGCCAAATCTAGTAAATCCAAAGAAGATGAGCATAACTACTGCCAAATTGGGGTTCTGAGCAAGTACGCCTAGGGTTTGATGAAGATGGTGTTCAGAGGGGGACGGAGTGGGGCTCCCTCCTATTAGAATGTGGTAACGGATAAGGGGAAGTGGTTCAAGGCAGGATCCAGGTCCCAATAGAAGGGGTGTTAGGGAATGTGCAAGGTACGACTGGAGTAGGTGGGATCGGTTAGAAAAGAGATGATGATAGAGGTACGTGTGGGAATCAAGTAGACCAACATCAACAACAAAAGGTAAAAGGATTTGTGGGGCCGTGTAAGCCCAGAACAACGGTAATCCCAACAACACTAATCATTGATCCCGAGACACAAGCCTTTAGGGATCGCGTGAGATCATATGCTATCATATGCAAGTTTATGAGCCTTTGGCCCACAAAAAAAGCCTTGTGTGATTGGATTAAACATCACTGGAAACCAAGAGGTGCGATAGAGCTGCATCTAGGGTCCAAAGGATTTTTTACAATGGTCTTTGTGAATATGGAGGATAGGGACCGAATCTTTGATGGCGGTCCCTACTTCTTATACATGCGCCCATGGATCTCAGATGGTTTTGGCACCATGACATAGCTACCGGAAAAGAGGAAGGAAGTCTAATAGTGTTGCCCTCCAGGGGTGGGGAGCCTTGCTAATTAATTCAGGTAAGATGAGAGCGTTAAGCTCGTAACCCCTTCATCGTAGTTAAATAATGAAAGTTTTAACATGGAATATAAGAGGCATAAGTAGCCTTAAGAAACAAAGATTGTTTAAGAAGAAGATTAAAATGGAACAACCATACCTTATTTATCTGCAAGAAACAAAGCGTTCAGTAGATAAAATCAAGGAATTAAGTAGGAAATTGGGAAGGAGGTTTGAGATAATGGAGGTCGCAGCACATGGTTTTGCAGGGAGGCTAGTGATTAGTTGGAACCCCCAATCCTTGATCTTACTTGATGTGGAAGCGACGAGGTCCTATTTATCGTTGGAAATTCAGGTTATAGGGATTCCATGATCACTAGTCTTTACGAATGTGTATGGTCCTCAAAGAACAGAGAAGAAATCCAAACTCCTTAAAGATTTAAGAGAGATAAGAACTAGGAAAGGCCACTTCCCTTGGGCGTTGGGGGGGGACTTCAAAGAAATGGGGGGCCACAGACGTATAAACAAAGATGCTAAAGCCTTCAAGGAAGTCATTGAGGATGTCAATCTTATTGACATGGAAACTTCCAATGGTTGCTTTACATGGAGTAATAAGCACGGGGGGCAGCATCAAGTTGCGTCTAGGCTTGATAGGATTATAATTTCAAATGATTTGCTAATGCGAGGGATAGATGCAAAAGCAAATATCTTTCCCTCTAGAGGGTCAGATCACTGGCCGGTGGTATTAATGATCACGATGTTAGGTACCCCCAAAAATAGACCTTTTAGATTTGAGGCTTTCTGGTTGGATCACCCTGCCTTTATGGAGAATATTAAAAGATGATGGGGTGAATAGATCCGAGTTAGGGGCTCCAAGAAGTACATCTTACAGGCAAGGTTAAAATATATCAAATCAAATTAAAGCAGTGGAATAAGTTAGAATTTGGTAACATCTTCGAAGCAAAAAAGGAATTGGAACAAAAGATGGAAACATTACAACATAAGCTAATCACAAAAGTCTACTCAGATGAAAGCAGAAAAGATGAGATAGAACTGCTGAAACAGTGGGAGGACAGATGTAGAAAGGAGGAAATTCTATGGAGACAGAAATCCCGAGTGTTATGGCTTAGGGAGGGTGAGAAGAACACGAAGTTCTTTCACCGCTCAACAATTGAACATAGAAATTCCAATCGGATTCTCAGAATTAAGGATGAGAGGGGGCACACCTACGAAGCACATCATGATATTGAGAAAGTCCTGGTTCAACACTTCCAAAATATAGCAGAGGAGCCTCAAGTGGATAGCCGAGAGAATATCCAAAGAATTGTTTGGCATATCCGTAAGTTGATCACGAAGGAACATAATAAGAATTTGAATAAGTTGGTCTCCATGGAAGAAGTGGCCCCTTAAGTGGATAAACAAGAGAATATCCAAAGAATTGTTAGGCACATCCCTAAGTTGATCATGGAGGAACACAATAAGAATTTGAATAAGCCAGTCTCCATGGAAGAAGTGGCCTAGGCCCAATGGAAAAGCCCCGGGCCAGATAGCTTTACTATTTATTTCTTTAAAGCACGTTGGGATGTAGTTAAACAAGATATCCATGAGGTAGTAGCAGATTCACAAGATTCGTCAACTATTCTGCAAGCCTTAAATTCGACTTTTATTGCCCTCATTCAAGGAAGAAAGGGCCAACACTCCAGAGAAATTAAGGGCAATAGCCCTATGTAATGTGCTATACAAGATCATATCCAAAGTAACCACAAACAAGATGAAAACGATTCTTCCATGTCTGATCTCAGCAGAATAGTATGGTTTTGTTGAGGGGAGACAAATTTTGGATAATGTGATTCTTGCGCATGAGATAGCTCGCTCGTTGAAGATCCAGAAAAAGGCAGGTATGATTATTCAACTTGATTTGTCAAAGGCATATGGTAAGATTAGCTGGGATTGTATGAAATCGATATTAGGGGCGTTTCGTTTTGATAAGCGATGGATCAATTGGATTGTGGCCCCGGTCTCATCCCCCAGTTTTTCAATCTGGGTTAATGGAGCCTCGACAAAACCTTTCTTCTCGTCTAGAAGAATACGTCAAGGGGACCCCATGTCTCCCTTTCTGTTTATCATAATGATGGAAGGCTTGGGGAGGGTGATCGCTGCAACAAACAGAGAAGGAGATATAAAGAGCCTCAAGTTGCATGAGGAAGGTCAGGTAGCAACGCATCATAGTTTGTTGATGATACTATGTTGCATGGTATTCCCACGCTGAAGGAGGCTCATTCATTCAAATTCATCCTGGATACCTTTACTTTTGCTTCAGGAATGGAGATCAATCAATCCAAGTCCATGATTTTTTTTCTTTAACACTCATTGTTATCTAGAGGAATTTAACGGCTATCGTAGGGCTCCAAAGAAAATCCCTCCCATCAAAGTACCTAGGGGTCCCTCTAATAGTGCAATCCTGGAAGAATTTTAGTTGGGAGAAAGTTATCTCAAACCTTGAGGACATGGTTAAATGATGGATGGTAAGAGCCTTGAACTTGGCTAGTCGGTTGGTCCTAACAAAGGCGGTGCTTCATACTATCCCAAGTTACATGTTATTTATCCTTCCTGCTCCTAAGGGAGTTCTCCAAAAGGTCAGGGATGGTCAAAGGAACTTCTTGTGGTGAGGGGCAGAGGAAAATGCAAATGGGCATTAGTGGCTTGGAATACTGTATGTAAATCGAAAGATGCAGGAGGCCTTGGTCTTCAAGATCCAGAGATAACCAATAGAGCAAAATTGTGGTGGAGATGGTTAAAAGGGGGTTCAACACCATGGGCGAATTCGTGGAAATCAAAATATGCTCCCAATTGCCAAACAAAAAGACCTAGTCAGGGTCTCGGGTTCAATCCAGGGGTCTACTATTTGGAATTTGGCATGGAACAACAAAGGCATCATACAACAACATTGTTTCTGGGAAATAAGAAATGGAAAAGAAGCCTTGTTTTGGGACGATTCTTGGCAGCAATCAAAGTTAAGTAGAGAGGAATGGCGTCCCTTCCAACGAAACACGAACAACCAGGGGTCCAAAGAAGTCCACCAATTCTGTGATTAGGGACTTGAGAATAACAAATGGAGACGATGGAATCTGAACATCTTTCGCCAGCCAACCCTGAATGACTTAGCCACTTAGAATTTAATGGGGGAACTGAGCCAAAGACTAATTTTGTTTAATAACTACCAAGACCAACTTAGGTGGGGGCAAAAAGGAGGGGAATTCAACCTTAAGGAAACCAAAGCATATCTCAATTTGGGACATACTGATTCCAGTGACCCATCATGGAGGAACGTATGGTTGGCTCTACACTGGCCTAAAATTAAATTTTTTATGTGCCTGATTTTACATAGGAAGGTTCTAACCTGGGACAATCTTATAAAGAGAGGATTTACAGGTGCATCTTGGTGCTGTCTATGCGAAAAAGCAGAGGAAAACCTTACTCATCTATTAAACACCTGCAACTATACGAAGACCCTTTGGGACTGGTTGGCCTTCATCTTTCAACAATAGATTGAAACAGGGAGAGCATACAGGGAGCAATAAAGAAATGGCAGGTGCAATATAATAAAAACAAGGTGGTGAATATGACCTGGAATTTAATTCCGCTGTTCATCCTCTGGGCAGTATGGAAGGAGTGCAATCGACGCATATTCCGTGATAAGAAGCTTCTTGTCGAAAACCTAGTGGAGGAAATAAGACATCAACTTAGAGAGACAATTATTAGTAGAGGCACTCGATCCTCAAAGGAACAACCATCCCCCCAGGATGTGAGAATTCTGATTTTTTTTGATATGGAATACTTGAGTGTGCCGAGCCACCAACCCAATGAATGCCATATCTAGCTTGGCTCCAAGGTGTGGTTGGTTCCCCCTGATGGTTTCCTGAAACTGAATTTTGATGGGGCGTTAAAAAGGAATCCGGGCAAGGCAAGGGCTGGAGGAGTCATTCAGGACTAGATAGGTAAAATATGCAGATTATACTTTATAAACGTGGGACAAGCCTCAAACAATGCAACAAAATTCCAGGCCCTCGAGCATAGGCTGGAAATGATGATCCGTGAAGGAATGATGAACGTGATAGTTGAAGGGACTCTATGTTAACCATCCAAGCGACACAACAGATGCAATGTGGCACATAGTTGAGTAAAGTAACGAAGAACTGCTAGTCTGCTGCACGACCCAGTTAATCCAACGCATTCAGAAACACCTAGAGGTATTGAAAACTGTGGAGCTCACCTTAGTATGTCGCTCAGCAAACACGTTGGTGGAAAGGGTGGCAAATGTAGGGGTTGAGAGCGTCCAATCGCTAACCGACGTAGCATGGGAGGAACTGTTTGAGGGTCAATTAAAGGAGGAATGTTGAAGGTCCAAATCAGGACACCGACCCACCTGGTGATGCAAATGAATAACCCTCATTATGGTAAGACATGTAACAATTAGTTGGGAAACGAGAAGGGGTACGTGTTCACAGTATATGGAAGGAGTGACAGTTGATGATGGAAGAGAGGGGATTTCCTCCTTAATGGATTGTCCTTCAGATCACCTCATTAATTGGATAAGGTTGCGAGAGGAGTGGAGAAGTACGATACCCCGAGGGGAGGGGTACTAGAGTAGGGGAATGGCGATTATGATTCTGTACAAACTGATCAAAGGGGCGAATGAGGAGGAGGCTGCCCACAGGCTCACACGTTTGTACTGCAACACCATTGTCATGACGAAGTTACCGAAATTAGAGGACTATACTCAAATATCGGTGAGGTTGGTCACGTCTTGGCTGTTTCCTTTAAATTGCGAGTCAAAATAAGGAGTAGGATGTTGAAATTTGGTACCGGAGGACAGGTGGTTCCCTTAGGCTTTGATCTTTGGCCTAGGGAAAAGTGTCCAAAAGATTTTAATTTTTCTCTTGAAGTGACTTTATAATTTTTTATAAAGTTAAAATCTAATTTAAAAGTGACTTTAAGTGATAAAGTTACTAAGTCTAATTTTAAAGTGACTTTTATAAAGTCAATGAAAAATTAGAAAGGAAAAGTGACTTTGGAAATAAATGACTAAGTGGGTCTTTATTAAAGTGGGGTGAATTAAAAAATAGAATGTGAGATTTAAATGTGCATTTAATCTCAGCCATTGATCTAAATCTATTTCAGCCATTGGATTTAGAGATCACCCAAAAGTCACTTGGATCACCCAAAAGTCATTTGGAGTTATATTAAGGGAGGAAAAGGAGGAAAAGATCACATTCGATTCAAT
>APFE031412462.1:26914-68128 GCA_000404065.3 Pinus taeda | reverse complement strand
TTTGCTGTAATTTTTTGCTGAATTTTTCTTGCTGTAAAAAGACATTTTTCAGAAATAAAGAAGAGCTCTCAAACTGGTTTCCCCAAGAGTTGTAGGGGGTTTTTCCAGGGTCACATTGACCAAAAATATCAGTGTTTTAATGTGTTTTAATGGCTGTTTATTACTGCTGATTTTTATTTCTGCAATTTCCAGCATTTTTGTAAAATTTCCAGAATTTGTGTTTTCAGCAATTTTTATTTATTTATTTATTTTTTTTCAGCTTGTTGAATGTATGGTTATGGGAAAGGGCATTTAACTACATGGGAGAAATAAGGAGAAATTGAAAACCGGGGTGGGAAAACAGAAATTTTAACATAGGAATTGTAGAGATATGGCCAAAAGCTAGAAAGTGGTGTAACAATGAGTGTGTAAGTTAGCAATTTTAGCACATGCCATTAAGGTTTCAGGGAGTGTAATGGCCAAGGGTTGCAGTGATGGAGGCAGGCCGAGGGGTAGACCTTGTGCAGGTGCTTAGGTTTTCTAGGCCAATAAAAGGTCTCGAATGGAGGATGCAGCGAGGTTGGTTGGATAAATTATCAAATTATTGTCGCGCAAAAAGGGAAGGAGATAGTGGAAACCTGGGAGAATAAGGTTCGAAGCATAGTTTTAAAACTCAGACTCAAACTTAGAACCTACAAAGGGTCAACTCTGACTTCGTATCGACTCGAACTAGTTGATTCCAATGACTTGGTCTTTGTAAAAAGTTCATTAAATATTTATTTTTTTATGAAAAAACATATTTTTAAAGATTTTCATTCATGTTTCCAAAGTCAAAGCATTAAAACAATAGAGAGAAGACAACATATGATCAAAGTATGCTCATGAATATATCTATTATATCAAAATGGCACCTAGTGCACTGTCTGATACATGTAATATTTAGAGATCAGAACAAAAACACATAACCAAGGAAGCTCTAAATGGCCTTTACAACAAAACAATAAAATTGCAAGACTACATGTCACTAATACAAAATACTATCTACTGATCACTAGCCACTACTACAAGACAGGGCAACATCATCTGGCTCAAACACTGAATTAGAGTTAGACCTCCTCAATGCTCCTCCAAAAACCAACTTCAACTGCTCACAAACTCCTTACAAATGCTCACACAAATGCAATGAGATAGCTGTGAGGAAATATGAGGGTGTTGGTCACCTTTATAGGCATGGTAGAGGGGCTAGGAAATAGTTTAAACAAAAAAAAATTGATTTCAAGTCTGCCCAACCCGCCTTTTTTTTTCCCGCCTCTTAGGCCGGCTAGTTTAAGTTGGGCTCGACCAGTCTGACCGGTTTAAGTCGGGCTCAACCAGTGTGTTATCGAATTGACCAAGTCAATGACCAACTCAATCGGTTTGGTAACGGACCGGCCGCCGAACTGGATAATTGACCTAGTTGGTTCGGGCAGGGGTATGGCTCGGTCAACCAAGCCGAATCTGAGTCAGGCCGACCTAGTTTTAAAACATTGGTTTGAAGACAACGCAGGGCTGTCTTGGATGACCAAATTGAGGAGGAAGTAGACTGGATCATCGACACAGCGAAGGCCAAAACTCGGACGACTGTGTACCATAAGACCTTGGAGATGCCTTGGCATGTAAAAACTCTAGCTAGGAAGCTGCAAGTGGAGGCAACAAAGACCAGGGGACGAATTGCGACACAACTCTAGTTGAAGGCGATAAACCAGAGATTGAGAGGTATTGAGGAGCTTCTCAAGGGTTTGGTGAGAATAAAACGCTTGCAGGATGACATGATTGGGGATATGAATAAGATGTTCTCAATCTACTTATAGTACATCCATAATCTTGACATCATGTTGGGTGAAGAGCAAGGCGATCCGGCCTGTCTGAGAAAATACCGTGTTCGAGAGGTCGGAGTTGCAGGCGACTCCAGGTGTCTGGGGGGGGGAGGGGGCATCGACAACAACTCCAGGTGAGGGAGAAACCCTTGCAGCTGATCAAGGTCCGGGGGCAACGACGTAAGCAACTCCTGTTAGTTGATTATGGCATTGACCACTCTTTTGTTTAGTTTTGTTGTATGGTTTCATAGGTAGTATGTTAGTTATTTTGTTAAATTTGAGTCTGTAGATCCAAAATGTGTAGTCAGTAAGATAGACACACCGACAATTAGCAGTAGTAAGGAAGGTAATTTTGTTGAACTATATAAGGGATACCAGAGACAAAAATCTTATGGCATGCCTGGTTAAATATATGATTAAGACAATCTTTTAATGCAGTTGGTTTGGTTTCCAATCTAGCAGGCCAAATCCCTTTTTTGTACTTTGTTTGTAATATAAGGATTCTTTGTTGACTTACAAAAAGAAGAAGGTGAGCATCATAATGTGGAAAGTATTGGAAAATCAAGAGACTTGTGAATTATATATGATTTTTCTTAGCTTGATAATTACTTGTAAGTTGTGATGTTAGTTGGCCTTTTATTATTTCTTTAGTTCTTGTTCATCAAGCAATTACCAAAACAATGAAGATCACAAAGAGACAAAGTGCACAAGATATAGGCTCCAAGCTAGGGTAAAACCCCTCCAAGGGGAAATCCAGAAAGAAAGCTTCTCTTCTTATAGAATCTTCTTACAATGAGACTTCCAAGATTCAAAGACCAAATCCCAAAATCCTCCCAAGCACTAGGTCAACCCCCCAACAAGATCTTCTCCAAGGCAACTTCAAGACTTTGACCTTCTGCAGCTTCGCTCTAGAATTTTGGCCTTGCAACTTCTCCTCAAAATTTTGGCCTTATAATTTTGGCCTCCTGCAACTGGCAGTTATACAAAAACCCTAGTAGCTTCACATGTGTGGATAGAAAAAGAGAAACTTAAGAGACTTCGCTTTATTTTTCCTAACTTCTTCCTTCCAACTTTTTCTTCTCCTTTGCTATTGCAGATCTAACTTGTCTTTGACGTGTCTCTCAAATGAGTCGAACTCCTTCTGTTTATAGCCTTCTTGAGGGGTCAAATAGCCTTCCTTTAGGTCGACTTCTCCTTGTCTGGGGCCGACTTGGTCTTGGAGGAATAAATGGCTTTTTCTTGACAAAAATAAATAATTTTCTTTGTTACCATGAGTCCAAATAGGACTATAATACATGGCATAAATTCTTCTTTGACCTAGAAAGACCTAGAAGCACGAAGAACATGCTTTTGACCTAGACTTGAGCATGAAACCCATGCTTTGAATAAAATAAAATTCTTTTTCTTTCTTTATACAAAATATTAAAAGTCATGTTTACAAAAAGGTCATTATGAAGACCTGACCTAGTTAAGATTTCCAACACTCCCTCTTAACTAGGGAGGTATTCATAATCCCATCATGAAGTACAGGAGTCTCAATCTTGAAGCATTCTCATTAGAAGAGTCAGATTGATAAGCCATTTGTCAAGCATCTGTCTCATAACCAACATTGTCATTGAAGGCCTTAACTAGACATCGTGCTGGGAGGCTTTATGTGAGCTACCACACTACCTCTAAGGCATATACCCCATCCAGATGTTAAGCGGGTATGTCCTTTTGGGACTATTCTTATAATGGATTTCCAATCCTGGATCCTTAAGGAATATCGATCCTCTTCGACTAATCTTATCTTGGATGCCCTAGCTCATCCTCAAAGAGTATCGGTCTACAACTTCTTTCCTGGATTTTGCAATCCATAAGAAGTTCTAATCTTAGATGCTTATCCAATCCTTCAGACTCCATTCTTTCCTTATGGCCTTCACTAAGACTTACGGTTGTTAGTCTTGGTCTGTTGCATGACCCAAAAGGATAAAGAACGATCCAACATCACTCCCTCTCAATTAGGGAGGAGATGTCTACCAAACCAATCTTACCTCTCAAATACTCCAACTTCTTGTTTGGTAACGTTTTAGTTAGAATATCTGCTACCTATTCATCTTTAGGTAGGTATTGCAGCTCCACGACCCCATCTCATACTAAGCTTCTGATGTAGTGTACTTAATATTTATATGGTCGTCATAGCATGAAACATTAGGTCTTTAGTCAATCTTATGCAACTTTCATTAGCACAATGTATGGGTGTAGGGCTAAGCGGTCCTTCAAACAAATCTAATAATAATTCCCTGAGCCAAACAACTTCTCGACAGACTTTGCTTGCAACAACATACTCAACTTCAACACTACTCAGAGCAACTGCATCTTGCTTTTTGCTCATCTATGAGATCATGAAAGATCCTAAGCTGAAGCATCCACCTGTTGTGCTTCTTTCATCTATCTCATTACCACCCCAATTAGAATTTGTATATCCCATGAGTTGAATCTCATTACCATTATAATGAAGGCGGTGATGTGTAGTTCCATACAAATATCTTAGGATGTGCTTGGCTACAATCTAATGATCATGTTTTCGCTCCATTCGAAACTGATTGAGGACATTCACTGCAAAACAAATGTCTGGTCTAGTGTTTACCAAATACATCAAGGACCCAATCAATTGTGTGTAGCAAGTAGGATCCACCGGACTAGATTCTGAACTCCTCAACTTCTTTAGATTGATAATCGTAATAGTCATTGTAATCATAATAGCCATCATGCCAAATTTCTAAAGAATCTTGATCACATATTTCCCTTGACCAAGATATATTTCACCAGACTTCTGCCAAATTTCTAGTCCCAAGTAATAATGCATAATCCCAAGATCCTTCACATCAAACTCGGCTGCTAATTGCTGCTTGCGTTCTTGAATTCGATGCTCCACACTTGTAACAAGCAGATCATCCACATACAAGAGTATGATAATTGGTTTACCTTGGACCACCTTGATGTAAAAGTTAGGATCTACAGAATTCTTGGTAAAACCAAGTCTCAATCGGTATGCATCCATTCTTGCTTACCGAGCTCTAGGTGCTTTCTTTAAGTAGCAGTCAAAGAAACAAACGATCTAATTGTTGTATATCTAGCTGTAGGAGCAAAGGTTTCTTTGAAATATATACCTTCTTTCTATGAGACTCTTTTTGCTTTATATTTATCGATGCTCCCATCTGCAACATGCTTTATCTTATATATCCATTTTGAAGTGACTATCGATTTGCCATTTGGCCTAGGAATGATTTCCCAAAGATCATTCTTCATAATTGACTGGTATTTTTCCTGCATCACATTCCTCGACTCTTGATGTTTATCTTCATTTTGATAAGAGGAAGGTTCAGTTTCAATGAGCTTTGTCATATATGCTGCATATCCAGAATACCTTTTTGGTCCTTTACTTTCCTTAAAGGTGCCCGTTGCTGTGTGTCCTTCTGCTTCTTGTAGAGTGGTTCTCAACCAAGTAGGCCTCTTTCGATTTTCAAGGACAATCACTTGTTGCACAGGCTCATTAGGACCTTCAACATCTTTTTGAGTTGATGTCGGATCTTGACCATCATTGTCTCTCGAGATATCCTCAAAGATAGGTATCTCTTCTTCATCAGAATTGACTGGAACATCTTTTGATTTCTTGTAAGCTATACTTTTGTCAAAGACGACATCCTCACTTACTTTGATCTGACAATCCTCCTTAATATATATTTTGTAAGATTTTGATGAAGCATGATACCCAACAAAGATGCCCTTCATACTGGTAGGATCCAACTTCTTCCTTTTGTCCTTTGGTATATGTATATGAACAGGACACCCAAATATACGAAGATGATCCGCACTTTGTTTCTTTCCTATAAATGCTTCTTCTGGAGTGATGTTGTTGAGAATCTTGTGAGGACTTCATCTCTGCAAGTAAACAACTGTCAGTCATGCTTCTCCCCATAGGAATTGAGGGAGATCTTGATCATTAAGCATGGCCTTGACACATTCTTCAATTGTTCTATTCTTCCTTTCGGCCACACCATTCTGTTCAAAATTGTAAGGAACAATGAGCTCTCTTGTTGAAGAATGTAACTAGTGTCGGTCTTCATAATTGTATTTGAGTCATGATGTAATGTATTGGTCCAAAGAACACAATTTTTTTTATTATGAAAGAAGATTATTTACTAAGCATGGGCTTCATGCTCTTATTATTTTATTTCAAGGTCAAAGCCTCCATTGTAGGATTCTAGGGTTTGTGTCTTGAATCCCAATCCTTGTCATCATTTAATAGACCCTTCTTGGGCTTTGTATATCAAGACAAAATTATTTTGATGTAAATTGAGTCAAATAGGCCTCCACCAAGTCGGCTTCAAAGAAGACAAGTCAACCTCATTAAGAACAAGTCAGCCTCAAACAGGAGCCAGAAACCACTATAAATAGGTAGCTACTTGATTCATTTGGAACATAATCTCAAACAAGTTCGATCTGCAGTTGCTAGAGAAGGAAAGAAGAGCGACATACCTAAAGGAGTAGGAGACACTTGTCAAGCAAAAATAAGTCGAAATTCTTTCTTTTCTGCGAGACGTGCATGTTTCTGGGTTGTTGTGGGAGGGCCGAAATCATAGATCTATAGTAGGGCCGAAATTCTGAGTTGTAGTTGGGTTGAAGTTGTTTAACTAGAAGTGTCTTGTGAAGTGTAGTTAATCAATTTGGAACGCTGACTTGGTGGAGAGAGGGTGGTCTTTTGGTCTGGTCTAAGGTCTTGGATTGTTCCAAATAAGATTTGAATCTACTAATGGAAGAGTTTGACTGGGTTTTCCACTACATAGGGGTTTTAGCCTTGGTTAAGTGCCTATATCTGGTGTCATTGATCTTCATGCTTTCGATTTGATGATTGCTTGATGAGAAGAGGATAAAAGAAGAATATAAATAAATTTAATAAGAATACAAGAATATCACAGGTAATTGTCAACATAAGAAAATATTTCAGCCTCTCTGATTTTGTAACACTGCTTAATCCCTGCTTCCTTACAAAAAACTATGAGTTCTATGGAGGTATATTCTTCACCATAGTCAGACCTTAGAATCTTGATCTTTCTTTCAGTTAGACTCTCCACTTCATTCTTGAATTCTTGAAACTTCTCGAATACTTCGTCTTTGTTTGTGAGGAGGTATAACCAAGTTTTCCTTGAGAAATCATCAATGAAGGTCACATAATATTGATGCCCACCAAGAGATTTCACCAAGAGATTTTATTGCCATAGGACCATATGCATTAGAGTGTATGAGATCCAAAACTTCCTCAAATCTAGTGTCACTTCTTGCAAACAGTTTCTTTACGTTCTTGCTTAGAGCACAACCCTTACAGGTCCCTTCATGTTCTTCCTTCAATTTGGGGATGCCATTTACCATTTGATTTAGAGATGGCAAAATCTTATAATGAAGGTGACCATACCTTCTATGCCATAGTTTTGAAAGATTCACATCTAAGTGAACTAGGGCTTGAGCAAGAGGTGTAAACAGTGGATATAGTGACTCCTCACAAATCCCAATTACCCTATCATTATCAATACTAGAGTCCTTGCCCCAAACCAAAACCTTGCCATCAACAAAAACAATTTTATCACCCTTATCCTCTAGACAAGAAATAGAAAGTAAGTTTTTCTTCAAACATGGAACATATAGGATGTTGAGGTGAATACTTCCACCAGATTCAAGTTCCAATGAAGTAGATCCAATCCCTTTCACTAGATAGCTCTTCTTGTCTCAAAGTTTGATTGAGTGAGAGCAGGTTGCTTTTGATAGAGTCTGGAGTTGGTTGCATTCTCCTGTCATATGTCTTGAAGCACCATTGTTAATAACCCATACATTCTTGTCTTTGAAAGTCCTAGATAAAGTGGGAAATAAACTTCCATCCATTACCTCTAGCTTGGAGATGATTTTCAAGATGTAACCCTTGATGGATGTAGCGAGATTTCTAAGAAGCTTGAAACCCTTCTTCATAACCCTTGCCATAGTGCCAACTAAGATGTGATCTTTAGTCTCCTTCTTGCACCTTAGCTCTGATATTGAGTTGGAAAATCAAGAGACTTGTGGATTATAGATAATTTTCTTTAACTTGATAATTACTTGTAATGTTAGTTGGCCTTTTATTACTTCTTTAGTTCTTGTTCATCAAGCAATTACCAAAACAATGAAGATCACAAAGAGAAAAAGTACACAAGATATAGGTTCTAAGCCAGGGCAAAACCCCTCCAAGGGGAAAACCCATAAAGAAAACTTCTCTTCTTATAGAATCTTCCTACAATGAGACTTTCAAGTCCCAAAGATCAAAGCCCAAAATCCTCCCAAGCACCAAGTCAACCCCCTGGTAAGATCTTCTCCAAGACAGCTTCAAGACTTCGACCTTTTGCAACTTCGCTCTAGAATTTCGGCCCTGCAATTTCTCCTCAGAATTTCGGTCTCTTGCAGCTGGCAGTTACACAAAACCCTAGCAGCTTCACACGTGTGGACAAAAGAAGAGATAAACCCAAGAGACTTCGCTTTCTTCTTCCTTCCTTCGTCCTTCTAGCTCTTTCTTTCCCTTCACCATTGCAGATCAAACTTGTCTTTGATGTGTCTCTCAAATGAGTCGAGCTCCTTT
Organism: Pinus taeda; assembly: GCA_000404065.3. Taxonomy (NCBI): domain Eukaryota; kingdom Viridiplantae; phylum Streptophyta; class Pinopsida; order Pinales; family Pinaceae; genus Pinus; species Pinus taeda. The sequence goes on along the minus strand of APFE031412462.1, from coordinate 59,650 downwards.
TATTTATAGCCTTGTTAAAATTGGCAACTAGGGCCAAACTCCATGTGGGTCAGCTTATTTATGGCAGCTGATATTTTTATTGGATCCCTCTCGTCGAGAGGTGTAGGATCGATCCAAAGATCATCCGATTCCGATAAGTATTTATGGAGATATGAATTTATTTTGTTTATATAATTATTATCAAGCCGACCAGCGCTTATGTAGGCCCTAGAAGCCCAACCGACGTGACTATTCATCATATATGTTTTAGTATAAATATAGAGGACTTGAATTCATTTCAACACATATTCTTGATGTGATCTCCTCTCCACGTCTTGGGTTTTTGGAGAAGGAGAGTCACAAAAAGGAATTCGTTGACTTAGTTTGATGATGCCCTAAATCCAATACAGTCATAAGCTTATACGCTGTTCATGGTGAAGGCCATATACGGAGGCCCTAATACGCTGTGCAAGAAGCCCTTATACAGTGAACTAATACGCTGTCCAAAAGGCCCTTATATGCTGTCATGAAGGAGCCTTTAATACGCTGCCTGTAGAAGCCTAAACGCAGATCAATAGAGACCTGTTCACGCAGCAGGAAGGAGACAGGTTCACGCAGCAAAGGAAGATCTGTTCATGCAGTCAAAGGAGACCTGTTCATGCGGACAGACCAGATCTCATATGTCATGATAAAGCCCACGCATCTCTGTAGTCTCAGCATAAATGAGGACACAACAAAGATCTCAGATAAAGGTATATTCTCGGCATAATCTTAACACGGTTAATATAGCAGAGAGAATATTGGATAAGGTAGCGTGAAGTCTGGACAATCTCGGCATAACAAGGATTAGTCTTGACATCAAATGGCACTCCTGTAGCAGACTAGTCATTGGACAACAATGATAGATCTACTCTATCAACTCGATGAAGATAATGTTATATGCTGTCTCTTCCATTCATATATATTACAGTCTTGCCATGACCTGATTATGAAACAAGGGTTTGATGAAGAGATCCTCTGACACATAGAAGGAGACTATATCATCACAGCATGAGGCAGTCTCAGAAGAGTGATTATGATCGTAGTCTTGATCATGACTGTAATGATCATACATAGATGTGATCTCATAGTCTCAGAGGAACTCAGTGCAACAAGTGATCCTAGTGATACCTCGGTAAAGGCCTCTATGTTGTAGCAGGAATATGTTGCAGCCGTGATGAAGATTATGGTATTACAGTAGCGATTAAGATGCAGCATAATGGGCAGCATGATGATGAGAGCAGCTCAGTCATCAAGGTCCAACACTGTGATGGTACAACACGGTAATCATGAGCAGCATGATGTATGGGCAACATGATGAAGATCATGGGCAGCACAGTGATGTATGAGAGCATGAGCAGCATGATGAGCATGGGCAGCATGATGGTGCTACACAGTAAGGTGTAGCAAATGGACGAGATGCAGAACGATGAGAATCAGTTGAAGCAGAATGTCTTCAACTGATCTCATCATGATACGAAATGATCTATGCTAGATCTAGATAAGTCAAAGTATTGACTTCTGTTTGTAAATTGTACTATCTCTCTCTCTCTTCATTCTTTGCTGAACTTTGAAGATAAAAGAAGATTTGATCAAAGGGTTTCCCCACACATTGTGGGGTTTGTCCCTGGCTTGCGCCATATCTTGTGTCCTCTTGTCTTGGCTTGTCGTCTGCGTTTTGTATTTATGTTCTATATGCAGTTTATCGTAATGCTGATGTGATTGCTAACAGTGAAAATTTAAATAAATTGCTCAAGCATAGAACATACCTAAAATTAACAAGCCTTCTTGAGGGGGGTCGAATAGCCCTCTTTTAGGCCGACTTCTCCTTGACTGGGGCTGACTTGGTCTTGGAGGAATAAATGGCTTTTTCTTGACAAAAATAAATATGTATCTTTGTTACAATTAGTCCTAATGGGAATATAATACATGACATAAATTCTTCTTTGACCTAGAAAGACCTAGAAGCACGAAGAACATGATTTTAACCTATTCTTGAGCATGAAACCCATGCTTTGAATAAAATAAAATTCTTTTTCTTTCTTTATACAAAATATACAATGTCATGTTTTTTCAAGATACTAGAGTCTAGGATAAAATCTTAAATTACTGATGCTACCAATCTAAGTATCACAACAAGACTACTTTGTACCAAGGTCATTGGGAGTAGGAGCGGAAGTGGGAGCAGGGAGCGACATTTTCAAAAGCCCTTGGTTCGAGAGCGAATTTTTATATATTTTGATGCATATATGCCAACAAAAGATGTAAATGATGAATTAGAAGTCATAATCCTCATCAACCACGTCCATATGTTAGTAACATACAACATATCGAGTCTCATGATTCATCAATCTTAAAAGTTTCAAGCTTTCAAAATTTGATATATAACATGTATCAGCATTGATCACTAAAGTTGCAAATTGTACTCGTAACCATTACCATTACCATTACCAAGTAACCAAACGATAACAAAGAATATCTAACACGAAATGAAATGTTTCAACTTTCAACTTTCACGAAGCTTCATATTCATAATTCATTACCAATGAGTTATAAATAGCAACTTCAAACTTCAAGCTTAAATTGTCATATATTGTTTATAAAAATAACCATAATAAATATGAAAAGAGTCAATAGTTATAAAAAGTACTAGAAACTAGAAAAGACAAGTAAATCTATTATCCATTGCTTGACCCTCTTGCCACGAGAAATTTCTAATTCTTGTCTTGTGCTTTATTGGGAGTCGCCTGCTGCATAATTGAACGACCTTGGTGCTCTTGATCAAATACAAGTTCCATACCCTAGTACCCTAGGTGCTCTTGATTATTGGGAGTCTCGCCCACATAGAGGGCTTGGTGCTCTTGATTAAATACATCTTCCATACCTTAGTACATGACAAAATCTAATGGAAACATTACAATCCCCACAATCCTGAAATCTTGAAAAAATGGCAAGTCTGGTGGATTTTGAGTGAGATCTAAAATTCTACTTTCTCCATATGAAATCCAATGAGGTTGGAACCACTCTCAAACATCCTGAGTCATTTCATGGTAATGTTGAAAGTTTAAGTAAAAGGATGAAAATGAAAGATAAAGGAGAATGTCACTTTTACTTTAAAAATTTAACATTACCATGAACTACATATCAACACTAGGGGCACCTGCTTGAATATTAGGTTGCCCCGCTAAAAAATCTTCAATAGCTCCCTCTATCCCTCTTAAACTCATAGGGAGTGAAATTTTTTTAGGGAGCGCGCTCCTGAAATCGCTCCCACAGGAGCACGCTCCGGGGGTTGCTCCCGATGCACTCCCACTCAAAGCGTGATTTAGGAGCGGGTTCGGGGGGGGGGGGGGGGGTGGCACTCCCCCGCAACCCTGCTTTGCACAGTAGAATAATATACAACAGTAAATCTACTAGTGCACAAAATATACACAAATTTAATCAACAACCCAACTTTGTTATATTAATCAAATTGATAATACAACCGTCTAGGGCTCCCGTACCAGGGATAATGGCCCTCATACATCCATTAGTACAAGAATACAAGAACAAGATACACTGATGGTTTACCTGAGGTAGTGCACGATCACAACTTCTTTTTTGTATCCTGAACACATTGCGAGTCCTTCGCTTCCCTTCTGTAGCACTGCCTCTATCAATGCATCAACTCCTTTAGGCTACTGAATTGGACTCTCCAATTTGCCCACTAGCTAATCATAAGTCCATCTACAACCAACACATAGGGTCTTCATGCTCACTCGTTGCTCCTTAGTCCTTTAAGGCCACAACACTTTGAGTCTTCTTGCCCACTGCTGCTCCTCAATTACTTAGGGACTTGTTCCTACTATTGTCTTCTTGTGTTGCTTAAATGAAGACAAACATAGGGTAGGAGGGTTGCCACCTATCATTGCAAGAGATCCTTCTCCCACAATGAACTTGGGCTTGTACAGCTTCTCTTTTTGGCTGATCATACCTTGAGTTCCTCAGTCCTCTGCCTCATCTAGAAACCACATTAATCCTTCAAGGTGCTGCACTTAGGGCCAACTTGGTCCACTCTCACGTTTCCCTCCAACAGTCCACGAGTGTCCTCTTCTAGGACCTCTAAATCCACTAGCAAGCAAACATCAACAAGAGAATACACACACCTTGTTCTCCAACACACTGCTGGTTGTCTTGTCCTCGGGATCTGTGCTACTTGAGCTCTGGTTAGGGCACACCAATTGCCCTAAATCTCTGCTCCCAATTGTGTTTTCCCTTCTCCAAACAACTGCCCTTCTTTGCTATCCTTTCTAGGCCCCCGAAGCACTGTTTTGGGCCTAAGAAACCTCCTTAAAACACCCTACAACACTCTGTCTCACAACAACAAGTGATCTGAGTTCTCTAGAAGGGAAAACACCATTGTTCAACTGTGCTGCTCCTTGGACTAACTGCGGCTAGGGTATAGAGCCTTTACTAGGCCTCTCGACCCTCCAAATTATGCGTCGAACATGCTGTTGTAGCAACACTTCCTACTGCTTGAGTAGAGATCCAAAAACCACTCAAACGTAGCACAAAAATTCACCCAAACTTGCCTCAGAATTGCGACCCTGTCCAACAATGAGATCCACACCAAAACAGAGAAGAGATCCTCCCAAACTTGTCCTCCTTGCTCCATCCTAGCTGCCTTAGACTCACTATCTATTTCAGAGGTAGACTTGAGTTGATTTGCACTTTAGGTGATAATGAAATGCCTCTCCACTCTCCTTTATTTATACACAAACATGTGGTGTCATCACACTTGCATTGGGGCACATTCTAACCCTAAGCCGACTTGCTCAATGTGCCAAATTAACTGCTAACGACATAGAAAAATTAATATCTCACATGAGAGACCTCTAATTTGAGTGATTTTCACTGCCCCTTTCTCCTCTAAGGGTCCTCTAACACCTCTAAGTGTCAAATCATACAAAGTCCTCTTGGCCCAACTCCTTTGGGTGCAAAACCCCAAGCTTAGGTTCCAAGTCCACAAAGCACTTTTGTGGTGCAACAACCTCCAAACGCCGAACCCTAGGGCCTGGGGTACCTCCCAACCTACCAAATCTCAACACTCCCTCTTAACGAGGGAGGTACTTCCAAGACTAGAAAGCAACTCGTAATCATCACTCTCACTACTCGCAACACTCGCCCAACTCGTGGTGCCAATCACTGCAACAAACCCTGTAGCATGTACTACACCTCTCTCGGAAATGTCACTATCATTGGAAGCCTCCTGCTTCTTCTCCTGAAATGTTTTCCAGTCTTTCCATGATTTCCTCTTGGCAGTTGTGGAAGTACCCTTACTCCCCACTGACCACACACTCTTCTTGGGCTGCACATTTTCCCTCAAACTTGCAAACTCCCTCTAGAACTGGACTCGCTCTGAGCCTCTGGAAACTAGACCTTCTTCTCTGGAACCTGTACTTGTTCCTCTAAAAATTGCACCTGCTTCTCTAGAACTTGTACCTGGTTCTGCTTCTTCTTTTTCTCATGATCTATAGCCTATTACCCTGAATAGACCATGCGCTCTAACTCTAATCACAACACCTGTGGAGATAGAGCCTTTGGGCCTGAGTCGTGGCTTCCCACACTAGAACAAGACCTAAAACCCCTTCTGCTCGATTGTTGAGACAAACGTCATGTTATATCTGAGTTGTGGTACAAACAATACATCTTGAACTCGCATCACCTGACCTCACGCCATCCTGAATGGCACGACCCCTGATCCTCTGATACCTTTTTGACTATTGTCGCCCAACACCATGTGCAACTTCGAGTCCCACTCAGCGAGAGCCTTGAACACATCCTGCGACCTTGTCATATGCTTTGACGCTCCATTGTCCACGTTCCATGCAACCTTGTCGATGGTACCCTGCGAGAAATGAGAGATCAAAACAAAGTACTCATTCTCCGATCTCTTAGAGAGATCATCTATCTTGGGAGAAGTGGCGACGTTTGTGCCTTGCTTCCCTTTCTTCTTCTTGTCATCTCCCTTCTTCTTCATCGAATATCTCGTTGAAAAATGACCCATCTCACAACAGTTGAAACACTTGATCTTACTCAAGTCTGTTTGCTTGGCCTTCATTCTTGCTGCAAGTGCTGCGTCATCATCTGAAGCCTTCTTGCTCGGATGAATATCCTCATCTCACAACTCTTCCTGAATGAAGTCGTCCCACAACCTGTTCCAATCGTGTATCTTGTCCCTGGTAATGATCCCCTTGATGAACAACTTCCACTCTAGAGTAAACCCCTTCAAGGCAATCCTCACCATCTTAGAATTTGCAATAGTCACACCGATGACAACAAGCTCATCTTGAACTTGAGACAACCTGACAACCTCGTCAGATACGAAGTCACCCCTTCACCCTGTATCATCTTGGCGGCTTTCAACTTATCCTCCAATACCAATACTCGATTCTCGTTCTTATTCTGGAACAAATTATGAAGAGCCTCCCACATCTCATGGGCAATGTTCTTCTGGGACAGATGAGGTATTAAGGAATCCTTGATACTATCGACGATGATCAACTTCGCCTTAGTATCCAACTCTTCATATACTTCCGACACCTTAGGGTTTGTTGGCTTCTTGATTGCTTTCTCGACAAAGTCCTAGATCCTATTCATCATCAGAACCAACTTGATCCGTTCCTTCCATGGACTATAGTTGGACAAGCCTTCCAACCTGTCCTCATATGGACATGTATTTGTTTGAATATCATAATGAACCCCATTTATATAGGCAAATTTGCATTGAGTCCGTAGTTGCAAAAATAATAAGAAGCCTTTGTGAAGTCTTCAAAGATTCACCTTTATAGATCCAAGTGAAAGAAAAGCACCAACCTTATCTAAAGAAAATCTATAACATAAAGTGGAGAGTATGCTAGTTGTAAAGGAGGGTATTGAACCCAAGGAATGTTGACTTTTATAGCTCGGGCAAGTATTCCTAGCCTTGTGTCTTGACTAGAAGGACCTTGTTTTGCCTCTTTAGGAGCTCACATGCGACATGCATGTGAGTTGCATGTGACATGCAGAGTTTGCATGTTGATTGCATGCGGCATGCAAGGCATGCATGTGAGTTGAATGCGAGATGTGGAGTTTGCATGTTGATTGCATGTGACATGCAAGGCATACATGTCATTTGCATGAGACATGCAGAGTTTGCAAGTGAGTTGCATGCACGTGGATGAGTTGCATTTGACATGCATGAGACAGGCATAATGCAAGCGAAATTTATGACTGGTACTTGAGTTAAAGTAAAGAAAGCTAAAGATAAGAAAGTTAACTAAAGTTAAGTAACTTATCCTTAGTTAACTTGACGAGCTAATTTTGGCCATTGATCTTAGCTTAGAAAAGTTATAAATTGAGCCTAAGGGTTGAGGCAAAGACACAACAACGACACTAGCCTCAGGAGGAGTGTGATACTTTAGTGTTTCAGGATTGAGGAAGGTGCAAGGAGCAGTAAGGGAGACAGATCTAGATCAGCAGAGTAAGATCGAAGTATAAATCTAGGGCTTGATCAGCTGGATGAATCTTGGTTTATTGCTATATATGCAATTCCTCAGTTGCGTCGAATGTTGCATTAATCATTATTGGGATAATATTGGCGCGAGGAAAAAATCGGAAAAAATCATAATTATCGGGAAATAATCGGAAATAATTGGGAAAAAATCGTTTGGTACAAAAATATTCATTTTTTTCAATTTTTTTAATATCTAAACCATCTACAACATAAAATAAATACATTGACACATAAATAGGATAAAAGAACTAATATATAAGATGTTTAATTCATTTCTAGTGCTAAAATCACACATAACATTGAATCATGTTCTGAATAGTAAGTCTTGACTCCTGAGTTTCAACTCAGCCTCAAAATATCAACAAAAAATATAATAATGTATCTCATCATGTCATAATGTCATATACAATAAAATGAAGAAAATAACTAAAGTCTAATCCTATTGATTTCCTCTGCCCCTCTTGCGAGAAAATGCCATAGCTTTCCCTTTCCCTCTAGCTGTAGATGCTGGTGCTGGTGGAGTTGGCAGTGGAGTTTGCCATGCTCTAGAAGTTGAAGAACTAGAAGTAGGAGCTATAGGAGGTAGACCATGTCCTCTACTGGTGGTAGGGGTAGCCTGGGCAGGTGGTGTCACCACCTCCTCCTCCCCCTCCACTACATCCTGCACTAACCAATCATCAGCAGACTCCATGAGAGGCCTCTCGGCTTCAACCCTCCATGCAACAGTGGTGTCAATCACATCCAATGAGATGGCCTCCACATCAGGTGTCCTCAAGTTGCCTCACCCACAATCGAAGATTGTAGTAGACGTAGACCATGTCATTAAGTCGCTGGGACTCCAACCTGTACAAAGATCATGAAATAATAATTAATAATTAATAATTATAAAAAAATTATTGTTTAATGAATTCAAAATTTTATTTGGAAATTTGCAATATTTTAATTGTTTAAGTGTTAACCTGTTGCGCTTCTTGTTGTGTATTTTTTCAAATGCATTACAGTTGCGCTCACATCTTGAAGAGCTACATGTTTGACTGAGGATGCGAATGGCAAGCTTTTGTAGAAGGGGTACCCTGCCACCATACATTCTCCGCCATGCATCTACAACAAAATTACAAATAAAATTTTAAATAAACATAAGAAAAAATGGAATTTGAAGAGAATGAAATTTGAAACAAAGTTACAAACTAAAAAATACTTGGCATTTTAATCGTCCTATCAATGACAACCATCTCAAAGCCAAATGTGCCACCTGCCATCTTATATGTCTCAATTTCTTTAGAGATCTCTATACGTTCTGTTGGAGATCGCACCATCTTCTGGACACAGGATAAGAATCCATCCATGATCTCAGCATGAAATACAAACTCACATGCGTAAGAAAATGTGGGGTTCAGGAAAAGCCCAGCAACATGAATGGGACGATGGAGTGTTTTGTTCCATTGCTCATCAATCACTCTCCATAGGAGGAGTTGTCTCTGAAACCCATCATCTCCCTTGTCATCATAGTAGGCCCGCATGGCTTCTTTGGCCCTGTCCATGGCCTCATACAAATAGCCCATTGCGAACTTCTCACCATCAACCAATCGAAGAACCTTTACCAAAGGTTCAGTAATGGCGCACACCTCCTGCACTCCCGCCCATAAGTCTTCTTGGTATGAAACTAGTCTGCATAGAACCTCTCCCTTTGGTTTGCGGCTCATTGGCAAAGCACGCCACTCCTCTGAAAAAAACATTCTCTTCACATCCCACATAAAATTCAAGAGGGATTGAAGAGATATGAAACTGGTGGCAAACCGTGTAATGCCGGGGTGCACTAACTCTTTGTTGTTGGTGATTCTTCTCATCAAGCTAAGCACAAATGTATGGCTATATATAAATTTTGTAATGCTTTTGGATGAATCAACAATATCTTTGACAAAGGGAATTTTCCCTGTGTCCTCCAACATCAAATCAATACAGTGTGCAGCACAAGGTGTCCAAAGTAAAGTAGGATGCCTGTCCATAAGCATCCTGCCAGCAGCAACATAATTTGCAGCATTGTCCGTTATGACTTGGACAACATTTTCTGTACCCACCTCCAAAATAAACACATCTAGCAAATCACATAAATTTCTTGCATCTTTGATTTGTACAGATGCATCTAACATATTTGATAAACATAGTCCCCTTGGGACAACTAACCAAGAAGTTTATAAGGGTTCTCCCCTTTTGGTCAGTCCAACCATCTGACATAATAGTGCATCCTGTTTGTGCCCATGATGCCTTAAAATCCTCCAATCTTTGGGTGCAGTCAAGCTTTTCATTTTGAAGAATACAGTGTTTGAAATCATGATAAGAAGGGATTTTGTACCCTGGGCCAACACTTGCAATAGCATCAATAGCAGGTTGGAAAAATGGATTATTCCTTACAATGCTGAAAAGAATATCACTCCAGAGGAGAAATTTTGCCAGCAACTTGTCAGCGTGTTCTTTTTTAGTTCTTTTTAGCATTGAACTGATAGATGGCTGTGAACTTGGTGTGGTTCGAGGAACAAAAAATGATGTGGCAGCTACCGAATTAGTTGATGCTGCAGTAAAACCAGTGCCACTTGCTTCAGTGGACTTTTTTAGTTGCCTCTTCACTTCTTCTTTGGCCTCTCTATTCTGGTCTAAAGCTTCCAATGCTTTCATGGCTCTTTGAATAAGTTCAAGATCTGTATTTTTGCAAGGCCCTACATCAAATCCAGGTATTTTTGCAAGGTGATACTTCAATTTGTACACCCTCCGGACATATGGTGCCCACACAACTTGCAAGTCAAGTTTAGTCTATCATTCAGATCATCAGGTTCACCATATTCCTAGAAATGATCCAATTTCCTTGGCATGTTTATTTTTGAACTTTGAAGTTGAAAACTTGAATGGTGTTTCGGTGAAGTTGTGAACCAATGGGAAAATAAGGATTACAATTTAGTATTTACAAGTTAAAATTTACAATTTAGTATTTTAGGTTTTACATTGTACAAAAACTAAAAAAATTTACATACATTTTAAGAAATCCCATTCCAGAATCTAATCCCAACCAAAAAAAACTAAAAAAATTAAAACAATACATCAAAAACTGATCCGGATTTAAACAGGAACGCAACAAAATACAGAGATAACCATATACACAAAGATGCAGCGGAAATAATACTTCATTTCATCAATGGAAAATATTGAAATATGCTTACAACCGGAAATAGAAATTAACCAACTAGGGCGATGGTAGCTTATCTCTGAGAAGAGGTGTGGCAGCTACATGCCTCTGAACTGTGTTACAATGAGGCTCGAAGGCCTATTTATTGTTGAGAAACAATGGAAAACTCTTCACATTCCAAAACCTAACCCTAGAAGATGAAACGCCAAATTGTGGGCCCCGTTTTGGGTAAATTGGTACATCAATTTCCCGGGGTCGTAACTTTGGCATACGATCTCCGTTTGACGCGCATGATAGCTCATTAGAAAGATCTATCCGAGAACTACCACTTTGGGAAGGGCAACATTGGTCCATGGTCCCATGTTGCCCCCAGATTTCACAAAAAATGCCGTTTAGGGCCTCAAAACGGCTCCGGAAGTTCAGGACCCAAAAAATTGCTAAAAATAGTAACTTGTGCTACAATATAGGAAACTGAAAAGACTGAAAGAGACAGTTGTGGGGGTCCAAATGGGATAGTTGGGTGGCCACCAGCATCCACCTAGATCATTGAGTTCCTTTGTCCATGAGGCAATCTCCTTTTGCTTCGACCTCATCTGTAATGAGTGCCAAATCACTTTCTTTCCTTTTAATGGAAAGGTCCATCCTCTTTTCTGGTCTTCTAGTTCTTGTAGCAACTCTGTCAACATATCCAATCTTGCTTTCATGTCAGCAAGTTGCTTGTCAAGCTCCTCTTGACTCATCATCTTCATGCCCTTTGTCTTGGCATTCTTTCTTCCATAGTGGCTTTCTTCAGAACCTCTGCAATGATCTTCCATCATCTTTTTCTTCATCCTCTCTTTTTGAGCTCCTCTCTCTACTGCAATAGTTTCAAGAACGAACACATCGTTTCTTTCTTCTTCCGAGTATTTATCTCCTGAAAGATTCTTTTCCATACTTGTGACAGCTTCACAATATTACGCATCCTCCTCAGTAAAACCTGTAATCACATCACAATTGTCAGCTATAAAAACACAAGATTTTACATCACCCAGTTGATCTGGATCTGCCCAATAACCCAAGAAATCATCAATGATCTCCTCCTTTGTTTCACCAATGGAAACCTCCACTTTCAACTCAGCTGCTCTGAGTTCTTCACGAATCAACCGTATACTCATCATCTGCTCGAGCTTCCTCAACTCTTCTGTTAACTGCATGTTTATCTATTGATCTCTTTTCTGTTGTAGCCTCTGCCACTCCACTCTCTTCCTCATATTCCAACCATGTCTCTGGTCTCTCATATTTTCCCATAACAATTCCATCAATAACTCAAGATGAACCATAATCTCAACGTTCTCTTTCTCATACTCTTCATCAGTCAACTGCTCTCTCATGCCATTTGCCTTGGCATCTTCTTTCTCCCTCTTTCTACTATGGCCTCTTTCTGAACCTCTGCTCTCTCCTTTCTGACTTTCAATAGTCATCTCCTTCGCCATGAGTTTCTCACCCATGAGTTGCACCAAGCCTCTGCAACAACAAACTATTTTGCTGCCACTTACCTCACCAATCCCTTCCTCCAGATCTGGTCTTTTGGTAATCACCCGGTCCTCTACTGGAACCTTTCGAGCATTTCTCCACTGCTCCTTCAGGCTTCACTCATCTGCAACTTTATTCAACCTCTCTTGAATCTTCAGGTTCTACCACATTCACTTAGAATCCTTTGTTGGACTCCTCTATCACTGCTCTACAGCTGTGACCTACTTCTTCCCGCTGAGATTTCTTCACTATGCATGTAAGTCAAATTATCCAAGAATAACCTTCAAACTAGAGTTAAATAATACTTTTTTAGCTCACCTTCAAGATCCTGTTGATCTTGCTTCCTTCCTCAACTGCTCTGCAATCTTCGTTAGTTTCAAGATCTAACATTCATTCATCACATGCAATTAACTCAAATAAAAAAAAAAAACTTGATTCTTCACAGAGAGCTATTCCGGCTCTGATACCAAAATTGGCGCATGTTAAACCTGCATAACCCAGAATCTTTCCCATTTGCATGCATGTAAAAATGCACCTTCAATAATTGCCCAAGTAAGACTCCTAGTCCGGGCTTGCAGATTCTACACCATTCATTTGCGGAACCTTCTCAAGCATCTTTCACAAATTTTATGGTTGACTAAAAACCATACTTCCAACAATCAATTCTTCATGTGATTAAACCCAACTCACATCTTTCAACTTTAAATGGGCTCACCCTTCCCAAATAATCTCTTACCCTCTAAATGCTAACCACAAACATCTCTCCTCTATCGCTCTGCATCCTACACATCAAAATATATGTGGCACTTTATTAACCAGCAACTTTAGCTCTTGTGGCTATTCAACGTATCTTACCCATTCACTGGCTGGCGCCTTAAGCCATAGCGTCAACTTCACCAATATCAACACTGCATTGCCCCACGCATATCCAAACTTCACTTTCATATAACTATTACAACGTCCTGCATTCGACACTTGGTTCATCGAATCCTGAAACGGCTCAACAGCTTCCTCTTCAGCGTTCGGTGCTTCAACGCTCAGCAATGACTTCAACTCTTCTTTCTCCACAACCTCTGACTCTGCCTTCCGTGGGCTGAAACTTATGGACTCGACCGGGGTTTCTTTTTCAGATTTTTGAGAGCTTCCAAACAGGGGTTAGTTACCAGGAAATGGATAATTTAAAATAACCACCAGTCCAAGCCACAACACGGAGCGAGGGAACCACCGTATTTAACATTACCAAATGAAATGGAACTAATGTGCAATGACATCGGAACAACCATAAATACCAGAGGGAACAAATGGACAGAACCACCATAAACTGATTTAACATTACCTCTGTCACCACTAAACTCAAATGGAATTTGGAATTCACCGTGAGGCAGAGAGTTTAATGCCCTAGTCAAACCTCTGTATACAAACACATATCTGAAGATCTTTTTTTTCCCTTCTCAGGCTTGATTTACTCTAACTAATGGCCTCCTCTTTTCGCTGCCCGTAGGCTTACAAGTGCCTCCGGGCCCCTCTTTTTTTTTTTTTTTTTTTTCACTCGCTGCTTCCCTTCTTTTTCAATCCCCCAAAGAAGATATACATATGCCGTATCTAACTACTACTTTCCACACATGAAGGAATTAGTTATACATTTACAATTCAATGTTGATCTCCACCTAAACAAACTAGACCACTTGGCTTGATCTCCATGCAGGAATGGTCACTTGCCATTTATTGAAATTAAGACAAATTTAACAACTAGTCTATCTCGCGTTCGCCACAACATGTGACTACCCCATCACATTGCTAGCCAAATCTAGATACTCCTGCATCATTATCCTTAACATTAAAATTATGTTTTCCATTTTTTAATAAATTAATCGTCAAAACAATCAACTCAATTTTTTTTTTTGCAACTCATGTTATTCATATATCCGAATCGGTCATTCATATCTATCATTCATATAACTTAAAGTAAAATATTTTACAACTCATGTCATTCATATCTCCGAGTCGGTCATTCATAACTATCATTCATATAATTTAAAGTAAAATATAGTATCAAAACTAATAATGTTCCAATCATATCAAAACTCTTAACGTATGGCATACATGCACATTGGACATTGGGATTAAGTGAAAATAGAATAAAGACTAATAATGATAGGTCACAATTTATACCCAAAAGTTCCATTAGTTAAAAATCTTACTAAAAATAAGATATGTACATGGTTGAGGGAATGGAGTATATGTTTAAACTTTCAGGCATCTCACAATTAAATTTCATACACTTATTATGATTGTACCGGGGAAACGCATAAGGGTGGGAGGGTTTTTAATAACATTTTATTATTATTATTAATAAGAATAATCTATTTGTTATCCTAAAAAAATATTTATTATAATATTGAGTTATTATTTTATTAAGGAAGTATTTATTTATTATCCTAAAAAAATATATTATTATAATATGGATTGAAAACGTAAAAGTCGAGTTATATCTTTTGTTTAAAAAAAAAATATTATTTTTTAGAAGCTTTTCAACTTTTATCCAGCTAAAAATAATTTTTCTATTTATAATTTTATTTAAAATAATAAAAAAAAATTGTTAGAAATTTTATTAGCTTTTTATTAACTTAGTTTTGGAAATTTTTTATTTACATTTGATATGTTAATTTAACGATTGTTTGACCGTGTGATCTTTAAATAAAAGGACTCATAACATGTTATGTTTTTTTTAGCATTACTGTATTCTTTTTTAACTTGGCATTTTTGGAAAAAAAAATGTGTTGCAATAATTCACACAGATTCTGCTTTGATATTGTTATATTCACGAAACCAACTTATGCACATCACAATTACTAGAATTTTTGAATTGAACCAATGTGAAAAAATTTCAGATTTTGAAGATGTTTCACTAAGCATCAAGTTTCTTAACATATTAATTATAAACTAAAAATTTAAAAATTACTCATTACAGACAGACCAATGTAATGAACCATAAATTTTTCATATTTTTTTGTAGTATATTTTAGAAGATGCATATTTTTTATTTCACTGAGTCATAATGGCCTTCAGAATTTTTTTGCACACATTTTATTAGAAAATTAATTAAAATTAACAAATTTCTATGAAATTCCATAAAATTTATATCCATTAAAAGTATATTCAATTCTTCAAATGTTGGTATTGGTTCTGAAAGTAAATTCTCCAATTTGATATAGTTTAACCATTTCGAAGTTGGCAAAATGTGACCATAGACGGGTTGTTGAAGAGTTACAAGTTAAACTAGTTTCACTGAACTAAATCCACATTTGCCTGAACTTGTGTTTATCAACCCCCGTTAAAATAAATGGAAAAATAATTTGGCCGACTTTCTTTTTATTTCGGTCGAATTATTTTTAAAAGTTCAGCTGAAAATTTGTCAATATTTTCTACTGGTCGCAAAAATGAAACAATGCAACCCTTCGAAGAAAACATTTTGCCCAAACAATATAAATAAATGGAGCCGAAACATTGTTTTCATACTCTTTCGTCATTTGGAGTGAAATTTTAAATTAAATCCTCTGGGATGAATTTTTAAAAGAAATTTTTTGGACTTAACTTTTAAAGTGAGTCTTTTGCGTTGAATTTTTTAAAGTAAGATTCTATAGCTTAATTTTTAAAGTAAGTCTTTTGGGTTGAATTTTTAAAGTGAATTTTTTGAGCTTAATTTTTAAAGTATGTATTTTGGGATGAATTTTTAAAGTGAGTTTTTTGGGCTTAATTTTTAAAGGAGTTTTTTTCAAAGCAATTTTTTTTTTTTTTTGTTGAAGTTTTGAAAGTGAGTTTTTTTAAGGTAGTTTTTTTTGCTGAATTTTTAAAGTGAGTTTTTTTCTCTAAATTTTAAAAATTTAATTTATTTATTTATTTTTTTTTTATTATTTATTTATTTTTTTATTTTTTTTTCAGTATTTTAAAATTAGACTTTTTGGGTGGATATAAAAATCTTACATAGATTCAATTATCATTGAGGTTTGTAGAGAATAAAAGAGAAACTATTACAAAAGAAAAAAAAAAGAAAAGAAAGAGTGCTTGAATATTGAAAGAAAAAATCAATCTCAACTAGAAGTTGAAGAACATATGTAATGTAATATTATAAATGATATTTAAAATTTAGCTAGTATATTGTGAAATTTATTTTTTATTTGATAAACTAATTTGAATAATATTTTGCAAAGTAAACTAAGAAAGATATTCCTCATAACATTGATGATTAAATTAAAAATGTTGAAAGATAGAGTGAAAATATAATGAACAATGATTGATGATATTGTTGAAAACGTTGAAAGAGATTCAAGTGAAGATGTTGAATCACCATCAACTATGTATATATATGTCATTTGTATTATTGAAATTATACATATTTATTAGTTCAAATTTCATTCAAGCTCTATTTTTAATTTAATTATTTAATAAATATTTATACTTATTTATATTTAATTTTCATATTTAGAGATGAAATCAATATCGATGATGAGATGTTAGAAAATGTTGACATTGACATATATGGAGATAAAAATGATGACCATGTTACGATATCGTGTTAAGCTTGTTATTCAAAGGTTCTTCAAAGATGAAAGTGTGATAGTTCAAGGTCAAATTTTGAAAGGTCTCTTAACATTAAAGAAATTAAAATAAGCTACAACTCTATTGGGTATTCAAAAATCAATGAATGATAAAAAAGGGAAGGAGAATGTGATTCAAAATATAAATAGTGCTCTAAAATCAATTGGAAAATTTAGAAAGAAAAATGATATAGATGCACATAGAGAAAGAAAAATGGAAGTGGTTTCATCAAGTACTGAAGAAAATTGTTTGGTAAAATCTATGGAGAAAGCATTAGGGACCTCACGAAAAACTTTGCACGAACATAGGAAATTTGGATTGTAAATAAATGTAAATGATTTTCTCGCTTGTTGGGATGTTATTTGTAGGCAACCATACAAAGATAGACTTGAAGAAGATGTTAAAAAAATGATATATGAATAATGGATGAAAAATTTACTTGTTTCACCTAAAGTAAGGGATTTGATGCGACGAAGAATAACATGGAATAAGTATAAAGAACATGAAAAACATATATGCAACACCACTCAGGTATATTTTTTCAATAAGTTCATAGAAGAGAATCATGGAATTAATGTCTCAATCAGTACTTTTGTGCAACAAAAAACATGGTATGTGAAACCTATCACTCTACGTGACACTTGCTGTTGTCGTTTTCATGTGGAATTTCAATTATATTATTACACCTTCCTTAATTTTGGTAAAACGTTTTGGAAAAAATCACCTCTTCCTTCCACTATCCATGGTTTCATATCATAAATTCTATGTGCAAGAAGAAGTCATGAATTATTTTACCAAAAGAAATGTGTTCGTGGTAAAAATAATGTGATCATTGCAAAAATTTGACTGTATTTCACAAAAAATATTCTATTCATATAAATGATCAATCATTCTCTATCCTAAAATTGAAATGGAAGAGATATGAATATATCCTTACATCGATTAGTTCAAATAATAGTACAAGTGCTAAAGGGATTGATTTACAAGAAGAAGATTTTTTGTGATAGAGTTTTTGAAGAAATTTAAGACAAAAAATTATAAGTACACCAAGCATTCACATAGAGGTCAATGGTATGGCTTGCAATTAAAAAAATCCCGTGAAATTTTCCACGAGGGACCATGTTGTCAATAGTTGATTTTGCAGAGAATTACACATTTGTTGCACAAAATGATATACATAATCAACATTATCATTCTAACCAAGTCTCTATGCTTGTCCATATTCTATTTAGACATGCTGAAAAAAATGTTGATGATATAGAAAGAACCAATGAGAATCAACATGTTATTAAAGAATATCACTTTTGTATCAACGATGATTGTACACATGATACACATTTTGTACAACATTGTTTTGATAAGATTTATAACTCATTCAAAGGTCGTGGAATAAAATTCATGGAATATTGGATATGGTCCGATGGATGCACAAGTCAATTCAAATCTTCATGATCATTATTTTGGTTGTGTCGTCTTCATAAAAGACCCACATTAAACATTGTTGGAATTTCTTTCAGACTTGTCATGGAAAAGGAGAACATGATGGTGCAGGGGCATGTATAAAAAAAGAACTTCAAAGATATCAAATGGAACACTCTACAAACTGACTTCTCTCAGCTCGACATGTTGTTCAATGGTGCGATACTGCACTAAGTTACTTGGGGCTAACCCATCAAGGGAGGTACGAAGTTATGTACATATATACAAATTAACTTGTATATAGTTTTAATATATGATAATTCTTACTAACTTTCTCATTTTAAATATTTGTAAATTATATAATTTAAACCGTATGTCGATGATTATCTTTGATATAGAAATTGTGTTTTAAATATCATACTTAAATTCTTGTTTGAATTTACTATAGGTTTTCTTGGCATATTGGAGTCCAAGATGTAGATAGATGAATTATATATGTATTTGAAACAATAAAAGGGACTCAAAAATTACATTCCATTAAATCAAAGGATTACTGAAATGCATTCGCATTTGATAAAAGAAAATACTCTTCTTTTTGTCCTCTTTGCATAGAGGACACACAATCCAATGATGTTTTTGAAAACAATATATATGTAAAATCTTGGCAACATACAAAATGACATATAAAGGGGAAATGTGAGTTGCAACCTTGAAATAGATGATATCAAAGGAGACTATAGTATCATATGAACGTGATCAAGTTTCTGATCTGGTTAGAGAATGTAACATTTCAATTGCTTTCAAAAGATATGTGTGTGTTTCGTTTTTAAAATCAATGCGTAGAAGTATCTAGATAATAGTTAAAATACAGAAATATAGAAATAGATAATAAAATCAATTCCATGATGATAAAGTTAATTTCATGCTAATTATGATTTGAATTTACACTTGTTTTATTGTGTAGAATATGTTTATGTTGTACTTGCACCCATTAGCAACGTAGAAAATGTAAAGTATTATTTGATGTAGTGGACTGAATGAAAGATGAAGTTATTGGAAGACTATGATGATAACGATTTTATATATGAAAGAGGGTCTATTATACTGAAATGTTATTTTCTCCAAGAAACTCATCAAACTGAGAGTAATGTTTACTTTAAAGACTATCAACCCAATGTCATAAGTTGTCATTATAGTCAATTGGTGTGTGAAGAATGCATAAGGTTGATTGAAGTTCAATAATAAAAAACAATAGAATGTTAAAAAATGGAGAATGTTAAAAGCTAACCATGAATGGATCATTGAGGATGGCATTCCATTTCATTTTTTTTAATTGAACTTCCCAACAATTCGCTCTCCTTGGATTCATCTTTGAGAACTTCGAGTTCAAGTACATTGTTAGCCTTTCTTTTTGTGCACTCTTAATTTGTACATTCTTAAGAATGTGATGATGTGGAAGTGATACTCACTAGGTCCTGTATTGAGTTACAATGTTATATGTATACTTTCTGTTATGTAGGTGTATTGAGGATTTGATGCTATCGATATTATGTTTGCATGCATGACAAGTAATTTCTATGTACATACATTCTCTGGTCTTAAACAATTTCATACATGAACGCAAAATGTATTATCCTTTCCACACATTAATTCAATTTAATGTACATAACATATTTTATAATGAAATTTTAAGCTATTGATGTTTTAGACATCTACATCAGATTATAAGATTCATTCAAATGAAAAATGTAGGTTATGTTTTGTAATTTGCAATTTCACTAGATTCATTTTAAATAAATTGAGAAAAAAACTTTAAACAAAACCTAAGAATCATCTACTAACACTATAGGAATTATTGAATGCAAATTGTGGGCCATGTTTTATAATGCAATTTTATCTAACTTATGTTTGTGCATTCAAACAACTTTATATTAAAAGTTAACTATCAACCAACATCCATAGTAGCCTTTGTACACATGAATTCAAAATTTGCATACCATATTTTATAATGCATTTTTAAGTTATCATTTTTTTATACATCTACACCAAATTATAAGATTCATTCAAATGCAAAATGCAGGTCACATTTTGTAATTTGTAATTTTAATAGATTCATTTTAAATAACTTGAAAAAACAACTTTAAACAAAAGCTAAGAATCATTACTAACATTATAGGAATGATTGAATACAAAATGCACCAACTAAATGTAAATTTACTTTCATCTCTACATATTCATGAACTTAAATTATATGTAAAACCGTTAAAAGCATCAAACCATGCATGCATCATGCAAATTGTGGGTCATTTTTATAATGAAAATGTAGCTAACTTATGTTTGTGCATTCAAACAACTTTATACGAAAATTTATTAACCGACATCCATAGTATCCTTTCTATACATGAATGCAAAATATGCATACAATATTTTATAATGCAATTCTAAGTTATCATTGTTTTATACAACTACACCAAATTATAAGATGTATTCAAATGAAAAATGTAGGTGACATTTTGTATTTTGCAATTTTAATAGATTGATTTTAAATAACTTGACAAAACAACTTTAAACAAAACTTAAGAATCATCTACTAACATTATGGGAATGATTCAATGCAAAATGTACCAACTAAATGCAAATTTAATTTCGTTTCTACATATTCATAAACTTAAATTATATGTAAAACATTTAAAAGAATCAAACCATGCATGAATCATGCAAATTGTGGGCCATGTTTTCTAATGAAATTTTATCTAACTTAAGTTTGTGCATTCAAACAACTTTATATTAAAATTCAACTATCAACTGAAATCCATAGTAGCCTTTCTATACATGAACATAAAATGTGCATACCATATTTTATAATGAAATTTTAAGTTATCGTTGTTTTAGACATCCACACCGAATTATAAGATTCATTCAAATGCGAAATATAGGTCATGTTTTGTAATTTTCAATTTTAGTAGATTCATTTTAAATAACTCAAGACAAAACAACTTTAAACAAAACCTAAGAATCATCTACTAGCATTATAGGAATGATTTAATGCAAAATGTACCAACAAAATGCAAATATGTAAAACCTTTAAAAGAGTCAAAACATGCATGCATCATGCAAATTGTGGGCCATGTTTTATAATGCATTTTTAGCTAACTTATGTTTGTGCATTCAAACAACTTTATATTAAAAGTTAACTATTAGCCAACATCCATAGTAGCATTTCTATACATGAAAGAAAAATGTACATACCATATTTTATAATGAAATTTTAAGCTATCATTGTTTTAAACATCTGCAACAAATTATAAGATTCATTCAAATGCAAAATGTAGGTCATGTTTTGTAATTTGCAATTTTACTAGATTCATTTTAAATAAATTGACAAAACAATTTTAAACAAAACATAAGAATCATCTACTAGCATTACAGTAATGATTGAATGCAAAATGTACTGGAACTAAATGAAAATTTACTTTCATTGCTACATATTCATGAACTTAAATATGTAAAACCAAGTTTTAAGCATCAAACCATACATCATGCAAATTGCATAATGCAAAATGTACTGGAACTAAATGCAAATTTACTTTCATTGCTACATATTCATGAACTTAAATATGTAAAACCAAGTTTTAAGCATCAAACCATACATCATGCAAATTGCACAATGCAAAATGTGCATAAAATCTAAAATTAGCATGTACTAAGTCATAATAAAGAGTTCAAGATTTAAAATAAGTCCAAAATTGCCATCATTAAAACGTAAATATATAATAAAAGGTTGTCAAATAATAAAATGCATCAATTCATAATAAAGAGTTTTACTTGAAGTATGTCCAAAATTTATATCATGATAAAGTAAATATAACACTAAAAGATTGTCAAATAAAAATTTCCATCAAATTCAGATAATCTCACTGAATTGTATGAACAATCAACCTCCTCGTGCTCTCATCTGAATTGTGGGTTCCTTGGACAACATGTGTAACCTCATATATACATAAGATTATGTACTTTAAAACTAAATTTTAATGTTTAAAATTAAATGATAATGTAATAATCAAAACAAAACTATAAAAAGTTTTAAATTCCATGCAATACCTCATGGTGGCCCCCCTCCTTTGTGCCCTTGTGCATATTCTTTAGTTTTTTCAAGTGACTGAGGAATAGGCTTCTATCTACCTGGGTGTGGGGCCCATAGATTGCTGACACTACAACCCATTCACTTTTCCCAATGAGTTTGAATCTGTCGGTCAAGATTCAGAGCATTCCTATCCTCCATCTTTTGGCCTGAAATTTTCGTTTCTTAAATAAGCATTATCTGTGGTTTGTCTTTCCTCAATCTTTCCACTAAATGTCTTTTCTTCCCTTTGTTGTTCAAGCCTCTGATATTCTAGGATGTCAAAATCATTGAGGGGTTTGATTTAGGTTTTGAAACACTACTGAAAGTGGAACCACTCTCCCTGTATTCACCAGCATTTCTCCCATTAGTTGGATGGAGTCTTTAAGATTTTTTCTTCCTCTTTTCTTTTCCCGCCCTTGATTTGTCCTTGCTGATCTGTTCTACTGTCCCTCTGGTTCTCTTTGTAATCCTTAGGCGCAGCTTTACCTTTTTCCTGTTTAGCTATATACTACTGGATGGTTTCCACATACAACCTCTTCTAGTCTTTCGGGATAAATCTCTCATCCAAGTTTCTCAATTCATTTAATAATTTTCTCAGAACTTCTTCTTCTTTACTAAGATCATCCTTGGTTATATCCATTTCTGTCTCCATCTATTTTTCTTGTTCTGCCTGTTCTTTGCCTTTGTCCATGATATCACTCGGGGCTTTCCTCTTTATGTGAGATCTTTCACTGCTGGAGCTATTGTCTGACTTTTTATCTTCTTGATTTTCCATTGTTTGATCCTCATCTTCTCCCTCTTCCTATAGTATTTTAAAGCTATTTGATTTTCCTGGGTTTGTTTGTTTTTCCTTCTTATCTTCTTTGGAGTTTTCTTTGGTTGTTTTCCTTCTACTTTTTACCTCTTGGAATCCTTCCTAGTTTACTCGCCCTATGTTGTGCTGCTTACTTTTCATTTCTTCTTCTTCCATTGTAATAGGACATTCCTTAACCAGATGTCCATATTCATGGCATTTGCGGCATCTAAAAGGTATATTCTCATAGTCTAGGTTTTGTTGCCAGACTTCTTCATGATACTCTAGTTCCAGAATCTAGGATTGGGTTGGCAATATTCATATACACGCATATCCTGGCATACAATGTATACCTTCCTTTCTTCGTAGTTTCTGCTATTTTCACAAAACTACCTATTGTGTTTCCTATCCCTTCCAAGATTTCCAGATCCCAAAAGTCCATAGGTAACGCAAATAATCAGACCCATACTGGAGCTGCTAAATTTTTTTCCTTATCGGGGTTATAGAATTCTTCCCAATATCTCATAAAAAGACCAGCATTATTATAAAAATAGGGGCCATTTTCAAACACTTTTTCTTTATCTTGCAGATTAGAGAAGATTACCATAAAGAAGCCTTTAGCTCCCAACTTTAGCTCGATGTGTCCTTGGGGCTGCCATTTTTGCTGAATCCATCTGGTAAGGTCTCTTTCGGATGGCCAGACACCGACAAACTTATAGATAAGGGCATGATCCTTCATGTGGCTTCTATATCTTTCCAGTTTATTTGGTGGGAATACAAATCTTGGTTTCTCCTCCGCATGTGGCAAACATTTTCCCAGTCTACCGACCTGCCATGTCACTCCCAGAATAGGACCTGCATTCTACTTCTCCTTCGCGGACTAACTGTTTTGTCCTTCCCCTACCTTTGCATCCCGATAGGAGGGGATCTCTCCCCTCCTAACCTCTTCTATCATGATTGTGGTTCTCAGATGTCCGACTTGTCTTCTGTTGTGACTCTCTGTTGTCTGCACCCTTACCTTTCTTGATTCCTCCCCCCCGATATTACCATATGACCGCCATTAGGTCTTGGTTGCAAAGCTCCCCCAAAACTGTTCTCGATGAATTTTAAAAAAGATTGTGTATCTTTAGAATTTGTTATGCATCGATTTTAGGGAGTATTTCCTTTAATCTTAAGGCTAAAGTTATAAAAAATACTAAATTATAAAAACTATATGTTATCAAATTAAAATTTTATATAATAAAGATTAAAAATGGATTATATATATGGGTAAATATAATACTAAAGCAAATTTATAATAAATTAATATTATTTTCGTGATTATTAAAATATAATTAATTATTTTATTTTAATATTAATTTTTTATAATATGAATTTTTATTATTACAAATTAATTTTATTTTCCAAAGTAAAGTATAATAATTAATCTTTTAGATATTATTAATTATCATGTTTTGTGATTTTATTAATAGATAATATTTGTTTTAGTAATTCACTTATAAATATTATTGTTATTAATATTGTTTTTTCCCCGAAGAGAAAAAATAATAATTTTTATTAAGGGAATACAAATTTCATTTAGTAGAAACACATAATGTTTATGTAGATCATATTAAATATATGTCTTAAAAAAAAATACATGCGAAAGGTTTATAGATGAATCCTCTAATAAACATAGAGTTCATGATAAAAAAATATAACTAGTGCACGTGACATGAAAAATGAAATGAAACAAAAAATAACATTGTGTTTGCGACAAGAAAAAATGGTATAGATCGGACGATGAAGAAACACTAAGAGATGACCATGAGGCTCCATAAATGGCCTCCGAGAATAAGAGTAGTTGGATCCTCCGTGAACCTCTGTAATCTGCCAAAGACCATCTTCCAGACCTAGAGTTGGTTTTGATAATATAGAGTTGGTTTTGATAATATTTTTGCATCATGATTGCATGTATAGATGATGACATGAAAAAGAAATAAATGAGTTTTGAAGCTACAGAGTAGTATCCAAAAAAGAGCAAGAAATATATTTCGATAGGATTTAATATAGTGCAGCCAATTAACCATGAGCATAGAATCGTAAAAATGATTAATATATGTAGCCCCCCACTCAATAGCGAATGATAGGAGATTTATGTAGGGAAATTTTTTGGATTGATTGTTTGGCCATGGAAACATGAAAATAAAGGGAGTTAGGTATTTGTAAAATGAAACCTTTCCCACACTTTTTCTGAGAATCGGTTGATGCCCCACCAAAGAAGACACACATGATCAGGACGTTCAACTTTTATAACCTGAAATCTAGGGACGTATTTCTCCACTGGTAATGACTAAAAATTATCGTTACTTCTATTGCGATGACTCTTCCGGAAGAAACATAATCTCTTAAAAAAAAATGTGATTTCGAGTAATCCAAAACACCTAGTAAATAATTAGAGGGAGGGCTTTCAAGACACGAGAAGAAGGAAAGGAAAACCAAAGTTTCCAAGCATCTTCAAATAATTATCTAATCCCTTGATCAATTTGATCTTGAACTGATCTAAAATCTGACGAAATTTGTTGGCTAAAAGGAAAAGATAGAAAGAGATGAGTAACATATTCATCATCAGCGTGATAGAGGGCACTCTAGCCAGGACTATGATTAAACTATTTACAAAGAACATCCCATGTTGAGACTTTGTTTCCAATGATGCACCACATGAGGATTTTTTCTTTTGACAGGTAGTGAGATTTCCAAATTATATTCTACCACTATTTCGGATTAGTAGAAAACCTACAAAGGTTTATGAAGATAACCCACCTTTAGAGAGTACATGTCAATCGGAGAAACATTCCACACCAATTCATTAACTTTGTTTGAAAATCAGAAATGACCAAATTCAAAATCCCTTATATAATTGTTCCATGAATCTTGAAATGCCTCAGGGATGTCTAGATCACAGGAGAATTGCCAACCTTGCCTCCAAATGGAAGTGGATGTGAGATTGTGAAGATGAGCTAGCATGGAGAAGCCCCTATTTATGAGAAATTTGATTAAGGGAGGAGGAAGGTGATGGGCACAATAACTGTCCAACCATGCATCTCGACCAATATGAACATGATCACCTGAGCCAACTTTCCACGTAGGCCCCATTCAAATGATTTTAAAGTATTTAATATATCCATCTAGATGATATAAATATTTCCTCAAGGCTGATCGGATCTACAAATCCAGTCTTCCACTAAAATAGGGGAAATATACTTTTGAATGGTAATCAGAGTCCACAAACTCTATGTTGAAAATGTATGCCAACCAGATTTTTGAGGCCAATGCTTTGGAAAACATAAATATATTCTTGAGACCCCAACCACTGTAAGCGTTTTTCCTAGAAATCTTCTCCCAACAGCTCCAATGAAGGATCGCCTACTCCTTAGAACTAGACAACACAAATTGAAGCATATACACCTAATATGATCCAAAAAACCTTCCAGGTTCTAGGCCAATGTTGTATAATATACTGGAATTTCTCAGTAATTGATTTTAATAGAACCAAGCATCTTTCTCTATAAATCCATCTATGACTCTAATTTTTAATATGCTTCTATACATTATCAATTAGCCACTGACAATCCATATTTTACTAAGTATTGGGCTTCAAGTAAAAATCCAAATGTTTGAGACCATAATACATCATTTTGATATCCATAAGAAGGATATATGAGATTTGTTGAAGCTCAACAGCCCCTAGGTTGGAAGAAGAGATGATTTCTAAAAATTAATTGACATACCCATGTCTTTCCAAAATAAAGAGAGGATTCCCTCAGCAAATCGACATCTCTAAGACTACCATTACAAAAAATTATAATATGTTCTACAAATAAAGTATGAGATATTTTCAATTCTCTAGTCCCCATACAACCTTGAAAATATCATCTTTGTTTGTCCTCCAATAGCCGAATAAGGCCTTCCACCACTAACAAGAGGATAAGGGGGGATAGAGGGCATCGCTAAAAAAGACCACATCAGGAATGAAAAAACAAATATGTAGCATGATTGGTTAGAACAACAAAGGAGATAGATTGAATAAAACTCACAACCCAAGAAATAAAGTCCACACTAAAACCAACATTAGTGAGAAGGAGTCTAGTATAAAGCTAGTTGAGGAAATCATATTCTTTTGATAAATCAATGTTGATCATAACACCTTTTATATTCATAGTTTTTAAGTTGTGCAAACCTTCATGAGCCACTTGAATTGCGTCATGGATATATCTTCCTTCGATGAAGAGAAAATGTTACTTATAAATTATAGATGGCAAGATTGACTTGAGCATTAGGGAAATAACCTTATATATGGAATTACACAAAGACGCAATTTTTAGTCTTCAAAAGTCGAGGGAGAGTTTACCTCTAGAATCAAGGAAATAAATGTGGACTTAAAGGTAGGATGTGTTCTCAACTTTCGCCTAGATTATTCAACCACTGCTAAAATATTGTTCCCTATAATATAAATAAAAAAGGCCCAGGAAAATTTTCACACCACATCCATATGGCCCTGGACTCTTATCCTTTTGGCAGCTATGAAAGACTTTCTTTAATTCGTCTTTGGAGACTTATGCCCTAAGATCTCTATTACCTTCGTCATCAATAAAATTGGGGAAAGGAAGGGTAGTGTTAATGACATCAACAATGGCGGCCTATTCCAAGGGATTTAAAATAATTTTCAAAATGATATTTCCCCATATCTATTATGTTGATAACGAGGAAGACACCCTGCAAGACTGCTCATTTAAATTCCAAATTATATTTCTCATTTTACACCCTTTACCATAAGCTTGGAAAAATTTTGTATTGTTGTCTCCACATTCAAGACATATGGATATGCTTTTGATCCTCCATTCGAACTCACGATCATCTAAAATATTTATGTTCCTCCTCCGTAAATGAAAAAAAGTGTCTCTAGATTCCACAATGCCATATCCTCCCTCGTCCTGAGTAGTTAAGGCTGGTATTTGATTTTTGATCTCCCTAATATCTAGGGATTTTTTCGATTTCTTATCCTTAGCCCACTCTTTTCTTTTTTGTTTGATATGCATAATATCATTTTAAAATTGTTTTCTTTTCATTTCATCCTTTTAGGGAATATATGGAAGTTAGTTATCTTGAACCAAATCAACATATGCTTCTTCTTTGACGCAATTAGAATTCAATTTGAAAGGACAAGCAGGCTTGAGATTGGGTCCTTTTAATTCTAGGAATATTGGAGAATGATCATAAGCACCACTCACCCCAACCAATTATTTAATGAACACAAATAAAGCTTCAAATACCAAAAAACAATCAAGTCCTTTGGCCACCCGATTAGAGCTTGATCTCTTATTTCTCCAAGTAGGCTGAAACTTCCCCAAATCCACATCAATAAGGGATCAAATAGAATCTGAATGAAAAATAATCTAATAACATATCATTTATATCCCTTTCACCATGTGTTACATGGTATTTTGTCACACTTTCATCATGTACCCTGAAGTGTCAAAACGACGAAAGTTGCCAGTGAATTCAACATGAAACATATAGAGAAGAATCCTCGAATAAGAGAAGAAGCTTTTCCCTTAGAGAGTTTTGAAGAAGCTTCCCTAAGAACCTAATTTTGAGGCTTAGCTCTTGTTGCACCATTGGTGACCTGTGGTGGTCTCTTGTTGCAGCATACTGACCTAGCGCTGCCAGTGAGATGTTTTATAGGAAAACCCATGTTGAACCTCTTCTAGAAGTTTTTCCTAAAGTGGAGGAGAAGCCTCTCTTACTGTAATCCTCGAGAATGGTGAGTTGGTTATAGGTGAATAAGGATTAGAGCAAGATATCCCATTCTTGGTCCTTGATCCTACTCTCACCGATCTTCCCCTTGAGTTATGGAAACTCTCCATCCTTTTATGGATCCTTAGCTCCCTCTCCTTCCCTATTAATTAAATCCATACTATCCACAACTGGCTGGTCATTTCTTGGTTGCATTCCTATGCTGAGACTATGCCTAAATGTTGCTGATATTGCTAAGGAGAAGGAGTACTTGAAGGTCTTGGCTTGGACTTGGAAACTCATCCAAAGAAGGCTTCCAACATCAAGGCCCATATCGTTTTATGATTCCCTCTTTTTCTATTAATAAATACATCATATGCTTACTTTCCATAAGTGTGTAAATCATTACTCAGTAAGTATGATACTCCTTCATCTGTCATATAGTTTATGTTAGAATGAATTATGCTATGTATGTCTTTGTCATTTTTTCTTGATCTTCCTTGCAGGTATTCATGCACAATGACATAAAAAGGATTGAGCTTGGAAATTAGAATATCGGGGATGAAATTAATAAGTGTTTAGCATCAAGGTGAGGTAGGTCATCTATCTTACTTTGTATTGTCTCGTATAAACTAGGAAAGTCTTCACTTGTTTTTCTAGTTTGTTGCTACATCCTCTTATAGGACTAAAGATATCACTTCTTTCCATAAAAGGGATTGTCTGAATAACACCACAAGATTCATATGACTCCAAGGAGAAATTCATATCACCTCCAATTATTAAAGAATATTTAAAAAAAAAAATATTTATTAAGAAATGACTGAGGTAACACTTTTCGATTTTGAGTTGGTCCATAAACATTGAGGAGAGTAAGCGACCTTCCCAATTCTTCAAAGAAAATTTTGATACATAAATAAAAATAAATAGTCCAAGAGTTTAAAAGATTTATGCACCACCTATTCCATCCTACTACAAGATTCCCTGAGTGCACTAAGCATCTAAACACTGAAAACTCCAGCAACTCAATAACCCTTCAAGGAAATGAATAATAGAAGCACGGTCTGCTAATGTTCCTCAGATAAAAATAATCCCAGGGGAGTCAAAATCCATATTCCTTTTGAAGGAATGTTTTTTGGGAGACATGAGAGACCCTGACAACTGAAAGATAAATCTTTTATTTGACCATGCCTATAGGGGAAACAATTTCTCTAAGGGCCCCTTGAATAAAACATTGTTTGTTGGCATGCTACTTAGCTTTTGTCAAGTCGGATTTTCTCCCCCTTCCCTTATTCCTAGAAAATTAATTCTAAATTGAACCTATACCCAAATCAAAATAGTTATATAAAAGACTGGATTAGTGGGACCAAAGGTTCTAGGAGGATGATCCTCCCACCTAGGAAAGTGAACAAGAATTAGAGAGGGATATGACTAAGGAGGATAAATCACAAAGTGCTTGGGAAATAGAATAGTGAACCTAAGGAGTGAGTGAAGGAGAGCCCGCTGACATGGAGAGGTATTTGGACAGTGAACAATGATTTATAGATCCAAGAGAACTGGAAGCAAGACAATCCATCCATTGATCAAAAATTTGAGAGTTAAGAGTGGCAGAAAGGTGGAGAGTACCCAATAATAGATTTCTCTTAGGGATCCCAATGTTCATCATCCATGATCATAGGGTCCAAGTAAGTGATGATACTATTGAAACAAATTTTTCTAACCATCTTTCAAGCCCTCCTATCTACCTACATGATGACAACATGTGACTTTGAGGATTTGTGTATTCCAAGAAGAAATCATTCTCCATGACAACCATAGATGGAACCACAAAACAATTCTTAATGAGATGTACATATTGATGACATTAACGACATTTATATAGGACACCTCCCTAGTTAAGGTCTTGAATCAATATCTCCTCCCCTCAAAGATCAATTTTGGTAAGGGGACCATTTCTGAGGTCCATCATTATCGAAATTCGGGCCATAGGAATTTTCCCCATTGAGATGTATCAAGAGTCATGAGTGAGGTAGGATACGATAGAACTCCTAATATCTTCAAAAATTTCGTCCACCCAGAAAGCGAAGGGTAGAGCAAGAAGACATACGCACAAAGGGACCATATCTGGTCACTCCTCACAATAATCAAATAAGGGAATCAATCATTTGAATAATACTAGAGAGGAATCAATATGTCAAACCTCTTGTTCTACTAATTTATCATCCTCTGCTTCAACTAACTTTAAATGAATATAGCCTATGGCTAATTGGTCGTTGCCCAACAAAGCTCGAACTAGTCGATCATTGTCATTTTTAACCTGCTCTTTAAAGGTTTGAATAGAGAAACATTGACCTTAAACCTTATCTGACAAGGATTTTTCTACTAGAGCTGACACCTTGTTCATGTTAACATCTCCACCCAAAAATAGATAGAGTTTTAGACAAATGGACTTACAAATATAGTGTGGTTTCTTAAGAGGGTCGACATTGATATGATTTCATTTTTTACTGAGTCCTTCCCTTGTGCAATTCTTCATTGGATAACCCTAATAGTTCTCTGACCTTACAAAAGGGGATTGGCTTTGAGACCCAACTTGATTACTAAAGATGAAACCTTGAGGATTTATAAATTAGAATATATTAAAGTGTTCAATCAAGACTATAGACTAAAAATCACTTGCCTGAATGAAACCTTTACTAATACAAAAACCATCTAGTAAAACCAGGGCCTCTAATTGACTAGGACCAACAATGAGAGGATTAGTGAGAAGGAATTTTGAAAGGGAGATAGCCTTGGAGGGTATCAAAACCCATACCGACCCCAAGGAACCTAGACTCCAACCCATAGAAATTAGTTGGGTGTCCTCCCCATTGCAAGTGTGATTCCTAATTTTGGGAGCAATTGCCTCCTCAGAAAAGATCACTATATCTCGAGCCTCCCCCATCGTTGTATCGACCAATATGTGGCCACGTATAAAAATTGGCTAAAAACACGCTGCATGACAACAATATTTTATTTCCCCTAGAAAGTCGATGAATATGCAGTTATATGGACATTCCTTAGGTTCATCTTCCACTAAGTCCTCCAACTCCATGCTCAAGATAGGACTGATACATCATTGAACTAACAAAGCGACCTGCTAGACCTAAGAGCAGGTATAGCCCTAAACTCCTATTGTCTAGTAAACTCAATAAAGAATTTTACCACAAGCAGACAACCAACCAAAAGAAATCGAATCCCTGAGATTAAGAGATACATACAACCATTTTACAAAAAAATCCCCTTACCAATAAGCTATCCACCTACAACTGAGAAACCAACATGAGAAAATTTTCCCCAATAAAATTAATATGATTTTAATTAATCATTTAAATTAATAATTGAAAAATACTTCACCATAGAAAATAAAGTAATAGCCTCTAATAATTAAATATAATATAAAAAATAATACAATAAATAAATGTAATATATAAGATACAAAATTTTAACCATAGATCTTGTATTTTATCAATTAATTAATGAATAATAATGAGTAATATAAGTAAATTTATTTTCGAACATAAATACCATTTCGTTTAAATTCTCAACATAAAAAATCCAATCAAATTAAACATAAATATAAGTCGGTTTTTTAAACCTTTCCCTACTTTATTTTTGTCGTACTTTAGACTTTTGTCAATATACGTTTTTGCGGATTATTTATTTTTATAATTTGTTTTCGCACCAACTACTTAAAATGCGTTTTTATTTTTATGTTTTTTATTTAAAATCATAAAAATATATGATAA
>APFE031412455.1:216069-251032 GCA_000404065.3 Pinus taeda | reverse complement strand
TTGGTCCACCATACCATCCATTTTTGGGGTTAACACTACCAATCCATTTCAGTGTCGCCGATATGTTCAAGAGAAGTCGCTCAGAGAATTCACCAACCCAGCTTGTGTCTCATCCGTTGCAATACCGTAATGCTTCATTCTTTCATGACCGCAACCCTGAACCTTGTACCATCAGATCGTTTTCACCTCCACAAAATTATTTGCTCCATTCTGTGTCGTAGATGTGGGACCCATTAAGGCCCTCCTATGGCGGGTCACTTCTTGTCGACTTTAGCTCATTATCCAAGAAGTCAACCTAGGAACAACCCTTTCAGTACTTTGAAGCTTGCATGCCTCAAGGGCAAGTTTCTCACTTCTAGAAACAGGTTTACATCAATGGCCTTCAATCAAAAGATTTTGCATGGTGTTTGACGCCAAGTCCCATTTTC
Source organism: Pinus taeda (assembly GCA_000404065.3). Lineage (NCBI taxonomy): Eukaryota > Viridiplantae > Streptophyta > Pinopsida > Pinales > Pinaceae > Pinus > Pinus taeda. The sequence continues at coordinate 250,604 of APFE031412455.1, read as the reverse complement.
ATACCACGTGAATTGTACTGTCGTACCTTGAGGGTCATCATCATTATCGGTGATTCCTCTTGCACCTGTTAAGAAAAACCATGTAATGAACTACAAAAAGAAATACAATATAATGTTGTCAACATACCTGGCAATGAATTTATACAACTCAAAAAATGGGAGTATGCTCCAGCTCGAGTATCCTTACCAACTCATTGTGAACCACCCAATTTTCCTCCCAACCATATCCAGGAAGACCTTCTCCCCCTGGAATCCCTAAGATGCAAAAGCTCACAAGCAATACCAAAAGACAACAGTAGAGAGATTTGCAAGGAAAACTAAGGAAGCAAATTTTCACTTCCTCTCAATACCACTCATGGTCAACCTCAACAGCTAGAGATATTAGGATTTTAACAATAATTTCATATTTATTATGGAAGCAATTGGCTACTCTCCCTCTCACTATTTTCCTCAAGTCTCTTCCACTCTTGGCCTCCTAATCCCCAAGTGAGAATACATGAGACTCATATATAGGAGGAGAAACCAATTCTTGTCATAAAGGAGGAGTAATGTGCATGCATTGGATTCCATTTAAAGGAGTGTAACTTATGCCATTAAGGAGAGGTATGCATGCCTTAGTTAAGGAGAGTGTAACATATGCATTAAAGAGAGCATAAGAGGAATATTTTATGACATATTTTTAATGAGTGAAAAGGAATATGCCATTCTTTGATGAGTGCATAAAATAGAGTATAATGAATTATTTAAGAGAAAGAGAGTTACATAGATCCATAAGAGTCATGAAGGAGATGTGTGAATTGATTGAGGGGATAAAATTGACTTGTAATTCCTTTTTAATAATAATATCATAGTCTCGTAAAAGATAATAATAATATTAATAATATTGAGGATCCAATCAAGATTGAACTATTAGGATTGATTAATGATAAGTTAATTCGTTTTTCTTCAACTCTGCTTGATTACCAATTTATGTAAAGTGATTTACTGTTTTTGGAAAGTCGTGCTTGAGATGTTGGACATGACTTTCTATTTTTAGAAAGTCATTCCAGAATTGTGAGAATGAAATTTTATTTAATGAAATTCATCCATGAGTGGTATTTTTACTCTAGAGAATAGGGATTCCGCACCCCTATTTCATGCATTTTTGTGCCTTAGTAGATTGAGGACTCCACGCCCTGATCTACTCCAAAGATCCAAGCTTCCACAACTTGATCTTTTTAAATATTTAGGACTCCGTGCCCTAAATATACAAGACTCTGTGTCTTTATTTTTCTTGGATTTAGGACTCCACGCCCTAATTTCCATGCCCTCTCATCTACTGTGCTTTGAAACTTTGCATTTCTCCTTATGGTACTGATTGTGAGCTTTTACCCATCTGATGGTTCGCTAGTAAGGCCTTGTTCAAAGACCTGCACACATTACAATCTCATAGATCAAATGAATTTCATAATGAAACTAACTTAATCACATTTTACCTAGAATGGTGCATGGCTTCCACAGTCATTTTGGTTTTGAAGAAATGACTTCCACAATCATTCATAGTTGAACATCCTTGTTGGAAAATGACCAATTACCCTACCACATCCTGGCTTAGTACAATATTAGAAATATATAATCACACAAATCATGTATCATCCATAAATCATAATTAACCATCTATTCCGCATAACCATGAGAATCCATGGGTATATATGTCTCAATCTTGGATCACCATCCATGTCATACACCTGCTTCATAAATTAGATACAAATAGAAAAAACATATGTATAACATTTTACTTAACCAAAACCATCTAATACATATAATCAATGATGCCACATATAAGAGGAAATATAACTATATAAAACATTGTTCCCCAATCCAGTGATCAATCTGTCATACATAAACATAAAAGGAAATATAACTATGTATGTAAAACATTTTTTCTCAATCAAGTGATCACCTATTATAATATATAAATATATATATATATATATATATATATTATATTATATATAACCCTTGATAGGAGTGATATAAAACTATACTAGAAAAATAGGATACTACATATTTTAACTAATTAATCAAAAGAAATAGCATTTACTAATAACCGCAAAATTCCTTTCCATAACTTAATTTAAGAACAGTTTATAATTTTAAAGAAAAGTAATAGTTTACTTGGTTTCAGTAAAAACAAATATTTACAATAACGGGGGATGTTACATCTTCCCCCCATAAAATAGAACATCGTCCCGATGTTCTTCTTCTACATATAAACCCAGAAAGTTTTCTTTCCTAACCTGCTCATCTTCCCAGGTGGCCTCTTTCGGCCCATAGTGCTACCATTGCACTTTAACTTGGGTGATAACTCCTTTTCACAGCGTTACTTCTCTTCAATCTAGTATAACCAAAGGTTCGACCAATAACTCGCCTTCCATTTCGACCAAACATAGCAACAAAATGTGTTAAGTCTTTAACCAGTTTGTTTAATACATCCTTAAGAGAAACTTATATATATATATATATATATATTATTATATATATTATATATAATATATATATTATATAGATAATAGACGCCACCTGTAACAAAGATGCTGGTATTACTACATGGGAAGGCATGTACAGTCTACTTGAGGAAAAGAATCCCAAAATGATGGAGGTTACAGCTACTGCAGGCTCACATGGGTCTTCTGAGGTGTCTATTACAGAGCTAGCTTGCTCGTTCTTGCACCGGATAGCGACGAGGCCCAAAATTCTTCCATACACGGACATGGTTAAATGGGTACTGGACAGCGCTAACATCACAAACAGACAATTTAAGACTCAGGGTCAAGAACTTACAGAATCGTTATTCTCACAAAATTTAAGCTTTATATCCGCTAACAAAAAGCGAGCAAGAGGCAAAAAATCGCACCAAGGAAGCCCGGATCAAGAAACGGAGGCAGTTTCCAATGCGTGATTAGCGCTTAGCACTAATCGCACATCGCTGGGCAAAACCTCTTGAAGAGGAAAGCCTCTAATTGCTCAGTCACGTGTAAGCCAAGAAATTTGTAGGAAAGAACGCTAGAGGCAAAAAAGTAAAACTTGAATCCTAAAACCAGTGGTATTTGTCAGAAATATCTTCAAAGTGGTATGTATATATGCACAGCAACTGCAGGCAGGCTGGAGACAAAAGGCTCAAGAAAAGGCAGAATCAATCAAAAGATTAACTAAGTTGAATTGGGATTCTTAATGGGCATATTTGGTAAAACCACACAGCTAGTGCATGACTCTCAAATGTATCATCAATTCTGCCGAGAAGATGGCGCCAGCTCTTGCCAATTCCATTTTCGCAGGACAGTTAAAGTCGGAAGTCGGCCAGCCGACTCTTCTCAAACAAATGTTGAACGCTTGTGATTTCAAGGAACAGATACACAAATAGTTAGTTGTTAGTTTCAATTTTAGATTTAGTGTTAGTATTAATTTTGCTTTATTTTTTCCTGAAATGAGGATGGTCATTTAAACCGTATCCTACATTTTTGTAATAAATTATTTTTAGATTTAGTTAGTAGTATTTAAACCCTTCTCATGCATTTAGAGAAGGGCCTGAAATTTGTCAAAAACTTGTCCTCAGAACATGCACTTTTGCACCCTCCGAGGAAGTTTTGATAAATAAATGGAACAGGATTTATCGATATCTGCATTTAATATCTACTACTGATGTTGCACCTTTTTACTCTTAGTGGATGTTGGATTAAGAAGAGATAAATCATTATTGCTTGAAGCTCATGAGTAGAACTAGTTATAAATGGTACTTTTATATCTTAACTATTTCTACCTTTGTGTTAAAGTGATATTCATGTTCAGTTGTTTATATATTGATGTGTGAATGCTTGAGTTATCATTTGGCATTTATGTATGGTGATAGCTATTTATTTATGCTTAATATATGAGTAGCTTATTATGCAATATGTTTTTCGCAACTATTTCGTCTAACTTTTTATACGAAGTGGTTTATCTCCATTGAATTCTTTTCTCATAACAATTGAATGATCTTTATTACCAATTGTTATTTGAAATCATTTTATATCGCATAACAGAAAGATTACATCCCGGGTTAGTTTAGAATTAGATATTTCTATTTATTAAAATACAATTGCATGTTATTAGATTAGAGTTAGAATAAAAGCATTTCACTTAGGAACTTTTACAAAGGAAATATCAATTCTCAACACACACACACACACACGTATTGGGAAACTAATCCCATATCCCCAGTCAAACCCACTATACTAAATGGAAAAGGAGCTGCTAACCAAGGTCAGAACCGGCTGGGCGGCTAAGGCTTTCTTAGAAGAGTTTCCAAGATTAAGAAGACCAAGACGTAAGAGTTTTTCTTGTTCACTTATTAAAGAATCACAAAAGCCATCAAAGGAAGGGGACTTGTAGTCTTTTCCTTGAGAAATGAAGGCTTCTCTTGTAGAATGGAAGGTGAAAACAAGCACAGAGTAGGCTGGTCCCAACTTAGTAAGAATGGAATAGATAAGGCTACCATCATCTTTCTTAACCTTAACACCTTCCAAGAGAAGTCTAAGGGTCTTGAACTTGGACAAAATATCTTCAATGGAAGAAAAATTATTGGGGTTCAATGTAAGCAACTCATTTTCAAGTTCATGGGCTCTAATTTCATTTTTAATTCCAAAAACTTTAGTGAGTTGTTCCATTACTTCATTGGGGGTATCAAGTTTTGCGATATGGAATCTAAGGTCTGGAGAAATAGACATCCCTATCAACCCACATGCTTGATCTTGCCTATTTTTCCATTTGGCTTCCTTATCTTCATCTTTAGGTTTGGTTTCTTGGCCTGAGGCTATTCTGTAAAGACCTTTACTTCTAAGCAAATCCACAATGTAGGACCACCATTGGAAATAGTTGGTGCTGTCAAGAATAACTTGGCATGGAATTTCCATTTTAACAGAAACTGAAGTTGTAGATGCTAAAAATAAGTGTTCCAATGGAAAGATCTCGAAAAAATAGGCTGATTAAAAAAAATTGCTCTGAAAACGACTTTCGGATGAAGAAGTTATGGCTTTTTGAATAAAAGTTGTTGAAGATGCCGACGAAGTGTGTGAATGTGTTGAAATGAATGATAATGTTATATTTAAAAAAAAAAATCTCCCCCCTTTCCAAACATAAATCTAATTAGCTTACTTTTTAAAAGAAATATATGTGAATCACTTTTATAAACAAGTGAAATTCACTTTTATAATGGTATTTTATGAGCTACCCACTAAATTGTAACTTAAATAAAAGATAAAGAGATTTTAGAATTATAAGTGACTCATTTTTTATAATGGGTGAGAACACTTTTACATAAAATAAGTTTAAAACATAAGCTACATGTGCTTTTTCAAAAAGTGACTCAACAAAAAGGAAGACTTGAACCCAAGACCTCCATTCTCATAAAGTAACTTTGGACCAAGTGAGCTAGTTTAAAAAGTTTGTAATTTTTGAAAAAGAGGAAGGTTTTTTTTCCTAGTCATTGAAGCTTTGGGGTGCTTGCTTACTTGAGAAAACTCTTTTTTTCCTACAAAACAAAAAACACAAAACCCAACACGATCATATGAAAAAACAAACCTTACAGCTTGAAGTTAGCTTTACCTAGAAACCAAATATTTTCCTTAATGTTAATGATTTTCTGAGATCACACTAAGGCTTGGCGGAAAAGAGCATACGCATGAGAAAAATCCTCCCTTTCTGTTTCTGATTTTCCCATATCGCACAAGTCACGGGGCAAAGAGCATACACATAAATGAAAGGTATAGATCCAGTAATTAAAAAATAGAGAGTTAAATAAACCGAAATAAACAGAGAGAAAATAACAAAAAAATTGCAAATAAACATTGTATACCTCTAGATCTTAAAAATGGCGTAGCTAGGGCTACTGGAAACCTTTTCGCATCAAACGAAAGGGGTTCCTCACTGGAACAGATTCTCCCAACACAATAGAGCAGTTCTCTCGACCTGAAAGCAATCAAAAATAGTAGATATAGGAAACGACAATCGGATGTAGTTCTATCGGCTTCAGATTTGGATCACCAACAGATACGGCCCTCAAATAGCTTTGATACCATATAGGAATTTATAGGGTAAGTTCCTTAGACAGAACACCAAAGGACACCGCTCACAAATAGATCACAGATCAATACACCAGTATTTTTGACTTCATTAAAACCCTCAAAGAGGGAAACAGTGCATGGGCTAAGCCAACGTGGCCACTTCAGGCAATTTATCAATAAAAGAATGAAAATTTACATAAGCTTCTCTCATGAATGGTTACCCTACAAATGACCCTCCATGCTCTTTAAATAGAGATCATGGACCAATCGAGTGTTAAGCCATAGATCAAGTGTCGATAATACCGAGGAGAGAATGAACCATCAGATCACTACATATCGTGACCATCGAATTGTAAGTTACAAAAGTACGTAGTAAAGAAACGCACTTTACCTAAATCTACACTAGACCAAGTTATACTTAACTATTTCCTATGTGTCAGAATATCCTAACACATGGTCAGCTGAAACTCTGCCTGATGATCTTCAAGAGCTACGTTAATTATAGGGTTTCTCCTTGCCACTTCTCCCACCACAGATGCATCTTGAAGTTGTGAGATCTAATCTACACCCTTGTGGTGGGGACAATTTTTGACATAATGTAGACCTCTGCATCCCCTACACTGTACAGGTGATTTGTTAATAAATTTTGCTTCATTTCTACCAACCTGTTCATTTGTCCTAGTTTCACCTGGTACTTTAAATCTGGGTTTATTCACATTTCAGCTAGTTTGACCTTTATATAATCCTTTGTTGTTGGTGCAATTATTCCCCTTATGGCTTGGAATAAATTTATTTCCTTTTTTATAAGCCCACTTTTTGCTCATATCTCCCTTTGGTTTATTTTTCCGATAGTAGATCCGTGCTTTCCGAATGACTTCATCCATGGTTTTTGGGTTGTTGAATTCCATTCATTCCATCATGAACAACGTAAGACTGCCAATAGACTGTTGTACTTTGGCATTTTCTCACGAATATAAGGAACGTACTGCAATAATGATGTAAATTTTGTTATAAACTCATACATGGTCATTTGGCCTAGGCGAAGATCATGGAATTCTTTTGCTTGCTCATCAGAAAACCTTTCGGCTAGATATTTTTCTTTAAAAAAATTCTAGAATTTCTCCCAAGTTATGTTTTGCTCATTGATCCCATGGGCTATTTTTACTTCCTCCAACCACAATGTGGCTTTCCCTTGAAGCTGGAAAACGGCCAGATGGGCCTTCAAATTGTAATCATACTCGTACAACTAAAAGTACTTATTCATATTAATTAACCATGCTTCCGCCACCTCTTCTTACTCACCATCGAAGAGAGGAGGTTTGATTTTCCAGAACTCCTCTTGGAGTTCAATTTTTTGCTTTGTCTGAGTCTTGTGATCAGACACATTACCTTATTCTTCTTCTTGGTTTTCTACACCTCCTCCCGTTTCCACATTTTTAGTTCGGAACTCTTGTTCCCTAATTGTATGGCCATGCTCTGGTCTGGGAACTAGTGGTCGATGATTATGTCTACCCGATAGGATTTTCATAATCTTTTATTGTTCCTGCATCAATCTTTCATTGTCTGCCCAGAGTCGGACCATTTCACCCTTCAATTCTTCTACAGTTGCCTAGATGTTTGTATTGGGATTTTGCGGCTCATCCCCCAGCTGCACCCAGACCTTAGCATTTCCTTCCTGAAATGGTGTTTGTCCTATTCCCAATATGGAACTGTGTGGTGGATTCCTAATTCACCTCATACTGACTTTTGTTGCCTCCTACATGCACAACACCAAGTTTCTTATTCCTTATTCCAGAGGTCTCAGTTTTGGAAACCTGAGTGTTCTTATACCATATGTAACACATCCATATTAAAGTCATAATATATATATATATATATTATTACCATATCACCAAAGTGCTAACTTCGATCATTCTTGACATTATAATAGTCTAAGATTAGCTTTATAAAACTAAATACAATCCATTATTAAAGCTTGAAATGCAATGACAGTTAAAACCTTAGATTTTATTATTCATTGGGTTCATAATCCATCGCGGGATCATTTACACGCGCGATCAATTAACTTATGGTTTGCAATCAGTTTACATTTATTGATTTTGGACTAAGCTGGATTTGGTGTTTATTGTAAATTGGCTCTAGTCCTTGAAAACATGCCATTTGTTTTATGCCAATTTAATGGACCTGGTTGTCCTGGCCTAGGTGGCAGTCTAATATACTCCGAGTTCTCCAACTGCTGCACTTTCCTTGGGATCTACCTTCCTCATCGACCGCTATTAAAGACTCGATTGATCATACGTTGCTCGAGGGTTCTTACCTTCATTTCCCAGTGTTTTTGTTCCTATTTGGCATTGTGTTACTCCATAACTCCGATGGACTTCGGCTCCGTTTTGGTCTGGTGACTTGGGTCCTGGTTCATCTGGTTGTTTCGCCTGAAGTAGAGGTTTCCTTGACTATCAACTCCATTCCCCGGCATCTAGGTTGTATTCGTACTTGTCTATCAAACCACCATAGATTCTTCATGGTCTTGGAGCTCAATTCGTCGCGTCAGGGTTTCTCATACTACTACTTAATGGTAAGCTTCAACAGTTTTCCACGCCTCACATTTTCTTGTTAGTTTTTATACAATTCCTTATGGAGGTTATCATCTAATCACTGGTTATTTGTTGTCTTTTTTGGAGTCTTTCAGGTGCCGAAGTTTCCAAATGGTGCCGAGGAGGAAGCCCTCTTACCAACTTCGCCTTTCAAGAGAAAGAACCCACCATGTACCGGGTATTTAACTCCTACTGTTCTCCTTCTTTAGCAAGGTTCTATGGCCAGAGGGTTGGTATTTTCTTAGAATTAAAATATCATAGTCATGAAGCCTTTCTCGGCTTATGGAATCTTTGACCTACTGTTTTAGTTTCTTTTAAATTGTAAAAATTTAATTGGCTTCGGTCATATATGGTAATTTTGGGCACTTTTCTTCGGACCACCATTTCGTATAGGCATGGTCATTTGAACCTATAAATAATGTATGGTTCTAGCTACTGGTAAAATTTCTTTTTTCTTTATCATGACATTGTTCATGATAGCTTTATTTATATATATCTGCAAGATTTCAGTACAGATTTCGATTATTGTAAGCAGTCATATATCCGGAAATTTCAAGTTCTTTCTTAGTTGGAAATGTCTCTGTTTATAATATGGAGAAGGATTGGATACTCCTTACTTTATATAACGGTGAAAGCACATCATAGCGTTCTATGCAGAGTCTAGAAATAGCTCAGAATTTCTCAGTTTCGTACTTGCATTATTTCGTTCTAAATGGAGTCTGAATACTGATGTTTAATCTTGTTAAAAGTAACAGTCTGCATGGAACCCTTTAGGGGTGTCGGATAAATTCGTAATAACTGTACTGCTCTCATTGTTAAACTTTTTATGTCTAAACTTATATCCAGAACATGCTAGAATATGTAGATAGCTAGGGTTTTTGCTACTGATATTCCTATATTAATGTGAATAGAAAATTAGAGGACTCTGATATTTTATTGATTTCGTTTATTACCCTATAAGGGTTCTTTCTATTTGTAATGGGGCTTTCCTTCTTTACGACAATTTGTTTTACCAAAGCCTTTTAAACTTAAATTCCTATGGAATGAAGGTCTTTTGTAATTCCTTCCAATTGAATTTATCAATTTATAATACATAACCTTGTATGCCTTTAACTGTATTCACTACTGAACTTTTCCATTATTAGCTTTCCTTTCCTGGTTTTGTATTTGGTATTCGATATCTCTTAATATTTGCTGCAATTTTCATTTTGAATAATGAAGGTGGTTCTTTGCTTTTGTTCATGTAACTCTTTATTTAGGAAACTTTTGAAAAGAAATCTATCCTTCAAATAGAAGATAATCTATTGATATCTTTCTAGAATTAAACAGACTAAGTAATTAAATCATTCAATAACTCAAAAAAAGGCTTATTTATCTACATAATTCTAAGCTTTGCCCAGAAAATATCACTTATCTAATTATGCTTACTTCCAAACAAATTTTAACTTATCTGATTACGGTGCTTCCAAATTTGGTTTGTACATAGACATGCACTTTGTTTTCCTGCCTACCATGAGATTCACTATGCCAGAGAATCTCCCCCCCCCCCCCCCCCGTGCTATCCCTGATCCAAGGGAAATTATTTCTCTCCTTAGAGACTAAGTTTTATCCAGCTATCTGATCTTAACTAGACATAGCTATCACAAACTGTCTAACCTCTCAGCACAGTTTCTTTTCCTTTTAGTGATCTCGGATACGCCTATCCTCTTGATCTCTCTTTTTTTAAAATACTCTCCAAGATTTAGCTTTTGTTTTCTTGGAACAGGTAACTGCCTCTTTTAATTAATTAATCAAAAGAAACAACATTTACTAATAACTGCAAAATTCATTTCCATAACTTAATTTAAGAACAGTTTATAATTTTAAAGAAAAGTAATAGTTTGTTTGGTTGGAGTAAAAACAAATATTTACATTAATAGGGGGTGTTACAGTTTTGGTAAAATTCTTCATATAACAGTGAATGATTGGGTTATGATTGGTTTCAGAGTTTTATATGGTTATCCAAAATACTTTTGGCATAATTTACCAACAATTTAGATAGGAATAGATAGTTTTATATATATATATATATATATATATATAATATATATATATATATATATTTATATATATAATATATATATTTAAGTTTTTTTCATTTTTATAATGTTTTGATTAGGGTTTATTTGTTTATTTTAGATTTTTTTAGAGTTAAATTATTGAGATTGTTAGCAAAAAAAATTTGAAATCACTTTAAAACTTATTTTTAATTTCGCTCATTTCTAATTTTGTTTGTGTATTATGTTTATCAAAAACTTTCCAACCATATAAATTTCATTTCATTCTAAACTTCGGACAAATATTTATGCTACTTTAAAGATTTTCCACCTCAAAGGTCACCTCTCCAATTTGTAGCACCATGTGCTCGTTGGCTTGGCTCACGTTCACCAACCTGACCCATTGATAAACATATCAACATTGAATCCCCTTGCAAACCATTTGGTTGGACTATTAGTGGCCTCTTTGAACTTTCAATGAAGCAACCTATCACTTTGATAGATTCTTGTGTTATACAACTAATGAGGTTTGTTTCATTCAAAAATTCATCATCTCTCTATCATGTATCCTTGCCTGGAACTTATGTGTAGATGCTTCACTACAACCTCGCCTCTTTAACATTTGGCATAATTCTCCACAAATAAACAAAATTAAAGCTAAAATGCTTTCTATTCTATAGATATTAGACAACCTTCCAATATCAAATTTAACCTAATGTATTAAAGCTAATAACTTACTTTAATCACAAACCCAACATCCCTCTCTCCAAGCTTGTCTTTGCTTTGAAATATTTATTCTAAACTATTAAAATTTAAGAATTCATTTTCTTAATTCGGTCTTCAAATTCTTATAGAATTCCTCCCTACAAATGATCATGACATTTTTATTAATGTTTTTAATTCGGTCTTCAAATTCTTATAGAATTCCTCCCTACAAATGATCATGACATTTTTATTAATGTTATAATTTACAGGCCTACTAAACTCTACTACGTCTATTTATAATAACACCAATTTATAATTTTTTATTAATACTACAATTTACAGTCCTACTAAACTCTACTACGTCTATTTATAATAACACCAATTTATAATTTTTTTATTAATACTACAATTTACAGTCCTACTAAACTCTAGGACATCTATTTATAATTTAAAACATAAAAAGATTAATGTATAAAAAAAAATTGGAAGAAATCGCATTGAAGATTTTGATCGACGCATTTCGAACCAGCGAGTATGGTTCATCTTCAAAATGAACCACACTCGCCGATTTAAAACACGTGGACCAAAATCTTCAATGTGATTTCTTCCGAAAAAATTATACATTATGATATGGATCACAAACACTTAAATTTGAACATAAAAAAATTACAAAAACATGAATAAGTGCATATCTTTTCCGATAAATGAATAGTTAAAATTTGAGCATCACACAACAATTTTCCACCCACCAATGAGAAATCTCTATGAATACCACCCTCTATCTAGGCTATGCTATCCTACCACCAGAGAATGAAGGTATAATGTAGGTATTCATTAATGAAATAAAGCTAAGGGATCTCAGAATATTATTGATTAAGATGAGATTAAGGTACACGACTCAATCCATTGGGCATGTGAACAAATTCTAGATCCTTCGTTCCAGTGACATGGAAAGGTCTTGATTTAAATAAATTACTCTAATTTATTGTTTTCCTTACCATGCACGTATCACAACTCGGACGGTTTTTTGCACCATATTTGATTGAAAGAGCAATTTTATAAATATGTAGATGGTTCTTTGTTGATATATAGCAAACTGGAATGAAGTTTAATATTAGTGGGACGGTTTTATGCACAATATTTGGTTTTCTGCACATTATCCTTGGTTATTTGTTGATATTTTAGATATATTAATTTAGGTTAATTATTTTAGGTTTTATTAGTTAATATTTTGGATTATTAACTTAGGTGAAAGTAATTAATTTATATTTTTAAAGTAATTTTAGGTTACAATTTGAGAATTTTAAAAATTATTGTATTGACGCTTTTGTGATATATATCAGAATTTTTGAGAAAAGTTTTAGGCGATAATCAAATTACAATTTATTGTTGACGCGTTTCGAATCAGCAAATGTGGTTCATCGTCAGGACATGATGAAGAATCAGATCATGATAACCAGTTAAATAAAGAGACCGACCATTCAAATAGCTAGAAAACGGCTATTTTTGACCTAAAAAAAAGGCTACATTTAACTAGGCTCCAACAACAAAAAACTAAATCACAAAAGAAAAACATAAGTTTATTTATTTTTGTTTTTATTATTCATCTATTTAATTTAATTAATATTTTTTTTATTATTTAACTAAATCATTTATCTAGTTTATAGTAAAAACCATGTTTGTTACCATGTGTTTATATGTGAAATTTTTATTTATTATAAAAATGAGGGAGGTAATTTTTATTTATTATAAAAATGAGGGAGGTTTAAGAATATATTAAATTTCATATATTATATATATTAAATTAGTTGAATTAAAAAAAATGCTTAACTAAAAAATTAAATAAAAACTAATTTAACTTAATGATATCTATATATATTATATATTATATATATTAATGTGTTTAAATGAAGAAATTAAACTCTACATTATTATTAAGGGAAAAAAAAATTCTTTCTTTTTCCATTAATAAAATATATATAAACATATCTTAATAAAGAAATAATATTGGAATGGAAAATAAATCATGATAACATAAATAAGATAATACTAAATAGATAACATGAAAAAATAATAGATAAATAGAGAAGGGAATATAGGGAAAAATTAAACACTCCGAGAGGTGAGGGAGAAAATTCAAACCAAAAACCAACAGACAGAGGAAAAGAAGGGAGGAAAAAAGGAGGGGGGTGAGGCAATCTAAAAGGAAAGTGCAAGGATCCAACAGCTACTGATTTTCCAACTGTCATCTATGTTAAGATTACTCAGCCTCCTTTCAATTTCAACGGCCTCCCTAAATTTCTGGTGATGAAAAGGAGCAATCCTAACAATGACCTGGGCCCCCTCAATACATATATGATGCTTAATCTTTACCACGTGTTCTGCCAAAGCTGAAGACCAAGCCCTCTCATGCTTTATGTCGGCTACGTGCTGATGAATTCTCTGATTAATAGAGCGCCCAATTGCACCAACATAGGGAGTCCCACAAGAATAAGGAATGACATATACACCTTTCATATCCTTGGGGTCAACAGGGTCTTTTACAGATCTTAGGGAGCTTCGAAGGGTGTTAAGGGGTCTAAAGGTTGAGGGAACATTATGCTTTCTTAAGATCCTCACAATCTTGTCAATGGTCCCCTGGATGAAAGGGAGATGTACACCTAAGATACAATCTTTAGGGTCTTTTTTAACCTTTGGACCTCTCCCAGCTTTGAGGAAAGCTTTAACACCTTGGTGCCTACTATACCTATTTTTAACAAAAACATTAAGGAGATGGGATTTCTCTTTATTAAGGTGGTTTTCATCAGAGATTCTCAGCGCACAAATAGCTAGTGTATTGAGAACACCAAGCTTCTATGCAGGGAAATGATGAGACTTGGCATGAAGATACTGCTTAGTGTGAGTTTTCTTTCGAAACACCTGGTGGGAGAAAGAACCATCATCCTTCTTCGAAACGAGAACATCCAGAAAAGGCAAGCAACCTCCAACTTCTTGCTCCATAGTGAACTTTATGGAGGAAGATTGATTGTTGAGATGCTGGAAAAAATGTCTAACTCTTCTTGGCCATGAGGCCAAATGACACAAGTGTCATCTACAAACCTCTTCCATAGCTTGGGAGGGAGACGGGCTAAGGCCAAAGCCTTGGATTCAAAGTCTTCCATAAAAATATTAGCCACAATAGGGGACAAGGGGAAGTCCATGGCAACCTTGCAAGTCTCCTCATAAAATTCACCTTCAAAGCAGAAAAAAGTAGAAGTAAGACAAATTTCTACTAACTTAGTGGTATGAGAATCAGTAAGACGATTAATGACATCGATGGTATCCTTAATGGGGATGCGAGTATAAAGGGAGACTACATCAAAACTAACAAGAGAGTCCCCATGATCAAACTTTAAGCCCTTTAACTCGTTAACAAATGAAGAAGAGTCTTTGGCGAAGGACTCAATTCGACCAACTAGGGGTTTAAGCTTCAAGGCTAGGTATTTGGCTAGGAGGTAGGTAGGCCCTCCTATGGTGTTGGCAATGGGCCTCAGGGAGGGCCCATCTTTATGGATCTTCGGAAGCCCATAGATCCTAGGAGTGATTGGGCTACTTTCAACAAGCTTGTGGCAAAAAGTGCCCATGGTGCTACTGGACTTTATGGCAAGAGCGACTGTTCTAGTGATCCTTTTCAAGGGATTCTTATTAAGCTTTTTATAGCTACCTCTATTACACAGGTGATCCAACATCTTCTTGCGATAATCCACCTTGTCCATGATCACAGCAGCCCCACCTTTGTCAGCTTTAAGAACGACAATATCCTTATTCTAGTTCAAGGATTTTAGGGCATTAAATTCTTCCCTGGTAAAGTTGTTTTTAGGGGGCTTTATTTTCCTGAGGACGACAACGCAATCTTGTCTAATGGTGTCTTTAATATTATGAGGAAGACCTCTAATCCCAAATTCAACGTCACACATAATCTCTTCCACAAGGATTTTTCTAGGGGCAAGGGAACAATTTAACCCCTTCTCGAGAAGATTAAAGACAGAAGGGGGAAAAGAACAACTAGAAAGATTAACTACTTTATTATTATGAGAAGGAATACTATTATCATTATTAATACCATTATTAATATTATTTTTAATAATATTGTTATTATTATTTATATATCTTTATTAATATTAATAGTAGTAAAATTATTATTATTATTATTATTATTTATATCTCTCTTTATTATTCCTACTATTTCTATTAATTATATTTTCCAATATCGAGTTATTTTATTATTTATTATAATTATATTATCATCATCACATCATCATCATCATCAATCATCATCATCATCATCATCATCTCATCATCATCATCATCATCATCATCATCATCATCATCACATCATCATCATCATCATCATCATCAATTCATCATCATCATCATCATCATCATCATCATCATCATCATCATCATCATCATTGTATTCGTTGTTAATATTCATTATTGATACAATTTCATTATCGAAACAATCAAAATATCTTAGCGTAGTTTTTATTAATCTTTAACTGATTACCATGATCTCATTCTTCATCTTAGACTAGTTCAAAACGAATTCACAAATAAAAATTTTCTCAAAAATTTTAAAATAATTATATTTTTATTATTTTAAATTAAAAGGAAAATTAATATATCAAACATTAATATTTTGTAAAAACAAATGGTTAAAAGAAACCCTCAGCGACGTGTTAAAAAAAATTAGAACTTTAATATAAATTATTGCTATTTTGACCAAGATTGATATTTTTTATTTTAAATATACTTTTCTCTTATCTTAAGAAATCTTGTTAATAAAATAAAATTGTAACTTTAATTATAATTTTTTACTATTTTGACAAAGATTGATAGTTTTTATTTTAAATATACTTTTCGTCTTATCTTAAGAAATCTTGTTAATAAAATAAAATTATAAAGTTTTTATTTTATTGCACGCGAAGATATTATATTCGGATATGGTGCACATGGGTTCATTACACAATTATCGTTTTTTATTTTATTGCACGCTAGAATATTAAATTCGGATTTGGTTCACGTGGGTTTATGTATTCTTCAGGGAAGGAGGCGCATATGTCCGGGGAATTTCGCCTTAGAGGGAGGACCAATCATCCAAAAAAAAGCTTGAAATAATGAAATTTAAATCACGAATTATGTTAAAGTTGGCTTTTTGAGATGATGGAGATGTTTTGAGTAACATAAGTCTAATCTTTTTTAATATCAGCGTTATAATTTGAGTATGAAATTATTAATAAAATTGTAAATTTATCTTATTGAATTATATTTTTATTATATTTTAAACAAAATTAAATTTAGTATTTTGAAATTTTGATTATATTCGGAAATGTCTTATTTCAATAATTAATATTTTTAATTTGTATTTGTATTTTCAAATTTTTTACTTTTGAAATATATTATTGGGATAGTCATAATACTTTGTGGAAGATTTATTTACTTTGTGGTGGATGTTGTAATATTTTGCAGTAATTTTTTTTAAACCTATGGTGGATGTTCAAAATTATTCATAACCTAGATGCATAAGTTCCCATATATTTTCTTTCATTCTTCTTATATTCTATTATATATTATATATATATATATATATATATATATATATATCATATACTTAGCCACATATGTCAAAATCTCAACTTAGTAAGGGGAGTTCGAGTAAAGTCACTCTAAAAAGCCTTTATGACCATTTTAATTCATTGGAAAAAAACAACAGAAGAAAGAGAAATAGAACGTAAAATACAACTAGTTACAATGATTGAGATCAAATTAAAACAATTAGAAAAATAAAATATTAGGATTCAAGACTGAGCTAAAAATAATGGAAGATAGGGTACAAGAAATGGAAAAGCATAAACAATCAACGATTGAAGAAAATTACACCTTGAGAAATAAGACTAAAGAGTTTAAAGAAAAACTAAATTATGATATAGTCCTAAGTAGTATAGATAATAAATTAGACATCAAACCCATCAAAGAGAAAATGAGCAAGCTTAATAGAGCTAGATCATTAGCACAATAAAAGAGCCTTGTACCCTATAATTGTTGGTATAAAAGATAAAAAAAATATGACACCTTAGAAATAGTAAAAGAATAACTAAAAAATAAGTCACAAATTGAAACAACTTATCTCATAGAAGCAAGCAGGTTGGGAAAGATACTCAAGCATAAAGATATATTGATCCATATTAGGGTAAGTTATAGTGACCACAAATTTTCCATACTCAGTAAATCTCCAAGCCTAAAAGGATCAAGAATATTTATAAATGAGGACCTTAATCTAGTAGACCAAGTTGAATTAAGGAAGGAGGTTCAAAAGGTAAAGGAAGCTAGAGAGGAAGGAAAATGGGAAATCATTAGAAATAGGAAAGTTATTATTAGGGATAAAGACCAAAATGAGAGTAATAAATAGGAATTTGGAACTCCCTAGATCCTCTTTTGAAACTATCATGGATTTCCATGGCGTAAAGGCCCTATGTTAAGACAGATCCCGAGTGAAATTGATATTTTTTTTAGTTTGAAAGTGTGGTAAGTCTAGGGTCCCTCACATAGATGGATTTATTTTGCGATCAACTTGGAACAAGAAATCCTCTTATAGGGGAATTGGAGGAATAGCCTGATATATAATAAAAAAAAGGCATCTCTCTTCACACACGGCTTTGTAAGATAGACCACTCAATCAGTACATTTGGATCGAATCCTCTAACATTAATGCTAAGAGTATCATAATTTGTTATTTCGCACCTATCAACTCTATCATTCATAACAAAAATAATCTAGATAAGAATTACCCTTATAATACCTTAGAGCAAGATATTCATAGTTTAAGGAATGAATGCAATCCTCTTATTATGAGACTTTAATGCTAGAACTGCATCTAACCAAGTTATTCTTCTATATAATGATTCAAACCATAATCCTCTTTGGCTAGGTGATGACATTGATTTAGCTAGTATGTTCATGAGAAACTCTGAATACCTAACTGAGAATTTATTTGGTACTGAATTAGTTAAACTTTGTAGTTCTCAAGACCTTATAATTTGCAATGGTGTAATCAAGTGGTCAAACTCCAACGAGATGAATTGTATTCATGGGCTTGGAAGTAGCATTATGGATTATGTGATATATGATATCCCTTTTTGCAACCAAATTGTAAACTTTGACCTCTTAAATGACTATGAGTCTAACTTGATCATAGACTTTTAGCCTCAACTATAAAATTTTACATGCAAAACAAGCACATGCATGAGAATGGCAAGAGTCAAAGCCACCTAATTTTGACAAGAGTAAAATGGTTCTCTTCTTAAAGGATTTAAGTAAGGATTTACACCTCTTAAATTATAAGGATAACATTGAAAACTCTATCATAATTTTACTACAACTCTCTCTGCTACCATTAACAAGTTATCTACCAAAATGTCAAATAAAAATAATACTACAAATTTTACTACAACTCTCTCTGCTACCATTAACAAGTTATCTACCAAAATGTCAAATAAAAATAATACTACAACTACCAACCCTTGGTATGATCATGATTACAAAAATGCTTGAAAAGCAATTAGGGATGCTTCTAACGAAACCTTAAAGTTTGATCATATAAATATGCACAAAGCTCTTATTAAAAGAAAGAAAATGGGTTTTATAAGTAGAAAGCAAGAACAATTATTACACCTCTCTAATTCTTATCCCATAAAGTTTTGGAGGAAATTTTTTATTTTAAGACTAAATAAAATAATTTGATTCCCTTGAAGAACAGGAATATTTATCCTAAAAACCTCTATAAATCCCATAACACCATGGAAACCTTTTTGAATGCCCATATAGAGGATGATATATTTTCTTTGGAAGATAATGAATTTGGGTTTAAGAAGCTTGTTAATGGGAAACTAAGGACATTGAAGGCTACCAAGATGAAATTTTTAATATGGGATAATATATCCTTGTCTCGCATATACACAAGCTCTTTAATTAGCGATGAAGCAAGGCTTCCCTAAGCCTTGGACACAAAGCCTTATTATGTATATCTTTAAAAGTGAGGATAAAAACATTCTTTCTAATTACATCACCATTATGATAAGCCACATTTTAACAAAGTTGTATTGTCTTATTTTCTAAAAGAAGATTAGACTTTAACTTGAAATCCATGGAAAAAGAGCTAAAGGCCAAGTCAGGTTTAGGAGATATCATTCAATTGTGGACTGCCTTGTTACTCTTAGGATAATTGTAGAGGAATGGCATAATAATAAAATTGATCTCTTATGTTGTTTTGTTGACTTTAGAAATTCTTTGACACCATTTCTAGAACAAAGTTATGGAAGATGTTAGAACAGATGATGGTTCCTATCGAGTCGAGGGTTGTTGTGACAAGGCTATACAATAATTTTATTGCCAAGCTTAGGAACACCAAGGGTTGGTTGGAGGAAATTCAAAAATATTGGAGTCAAGCAAAGGTGTCCCTTATCTCCTACCCATTTTGGCATATGCAGTGATAAGTTAGAAGAGTGTTTGGAGGATGCAGGTTACGTTGGCCCCACACTTAGTGGTATGGTCATAACTCATCTCCTTTATGTTGATAATATTGTTGTCTTGGAAACGAACTATTATGCTCTTGGAAAATAACTCAAAATTCTCCAAGACTTCTATTCCAAGATAGATATGACTATTAATACAGACAACACTAAATTCATGATTGTTAAATCCAAAAAGATTACCTACGATATTTTCATTTATGACAATAGCTCCTTGCAACAGTGAAAAAAGGATAAATGGAGGTTGGAGAGCGTACTATGGGCTTGAAAACAATTGTAAGATGACATATCTTCAGATTGGCGATAAAAAGAAGCTCCTCTTTGAGACTCTTGTCACGCCTATTATTTTATATGGATGTGAGGTTTGTGGTTGCGTTATATCCAGAGAGTCATGGAGGAAGATTGAGCAAATACAAAATCAAATTATCACCTACCACCTCAATATTAAATGAAATACTCCCTACCCTATCCTCCTGATTGAAGCAAGCATTTCCCCCATTGAAAGCTTGGCCATGACTAGGTATCTTATGTATAAGAAGTTATACAACATGGATGCTAACAGGTTTCCTAAAATTTCTTCTAACTCTAGTCAAAACCCCCACCTTCAACTCAAGTGAGAGTGGCATAAGGATGCTCATCCTTGGCTAGACCATTGGGAAATAAATGGGGAGATCATCTTGCATAATTCATATAATATTAAAAATATTAGTACTTCAAAATTTAAGGAGAAATTGTGGGAAAATAAAGAGTTGGAGGGAAAAAGGAAACTACAATATTATAAGGAGGTGATCAACCCCAATCTCAAAAACCAAATTTATCTCTCTATCTTGACTAGTGTTAAGAAGAAAATAAACATTGCCAAGAATAGAATTGATTCTCATGAGCTATATAGTGAAATTGGACATTGGTTAATTCCCAAAACACCATGGGATGAAAGGCTTTGTCACTTGTGCAATCCTAGGAGGGTTGAAGACGAAACTTTCTCTTAGATTGTCCATCTTATACTCACATTCGATCTAATTTTCTAAATCTCTATCACACTACCAACTTTCTCGACCTTTTAACTCAACAAAACTATGGTGATCTGGGAGGGCTTCTCTCACCTTTTTTTAAGCATAGAAATAGAATGTTAAAGAATTCTATTTAACCTCTTACCTTCTTAAGGTCCAATATAGGTCTTAGTCGACATTAATCATCATCATGATTAAGAAAATTTAATTAAAAATTAAAATAATTAGATTATTGTATTATGAGAATAGTAAACTCTTTCAAAAAATATATATATATAATAAATTATATTTATAATTAAAAATATGTATATTTAAATTTTAATTTCAAGATTCTAAGTGATTAAAAAGAATGTTATACGTAAATTGTGGATAAATTTACTTAAACATAACACAAATCAGGGTGAGGGTCCACACTCAACATTTACGACCTCAACCGAAGTGAACAATCATATTAGGGAGGGTAGGGGGATGCCACCACATATGTCACCCCACTCAATAGAGGGAGGAGGCACGGTCATCCCTTCCTCCATTTGGAAACTCAAATTAAGTGAGAATCCTCCACATGTAGATTAATGATATTGCAATTAAGGATTTAGGTGGTCGACCTTTTGAATTTTCTCTTTAGAAGCATGCTTAACATACAAGCCAAGTTTCATTCTATTTCGATTTTCACGTTGATGCATAGTGTTTTGGTGTTTTTCACCGGAGTTCTTGACTGCTAAAGGGAGAACTACCACTTTATTATTCTTTCGAGGGGGTAGGTCCAGGTCGTCCTAACCTGGCCTCCCCCATGACCATTTTTACCTAGACTCTTTCATCCTCCTCTGGTCACATTTGGTGCTTTATGAATGAGATTACAAACTCCACTGATAAAACTAACTTTAGAGGGAGGTGTTTTTCTTTCGATAGGAACATGCAGGAGGCTAAGAGTTCTACATTCATAACCCTGCGCTTTGTCTTCATTGTCTCTAAACATAACCTTGTCCATCCTATCATGTTTAGCTGTAAACCTAGATTTCATTGTCTTTGTCACTCGCTCCACAATCTCATCCATTTCACTCCCTCCATCACCCTCTTCATTATCTCTCTCCCAATGACATGAGAGAGAACTCAAAGCGATAAAGGTTGAGCCAACTGGGTGGAAGGGAGCACTCACAATCACCTTTGCACCCATAATGTTGCTGGGCGTTAACAAAACTAGATTGTTAAGCCTGTCCAACAAGAAATTAAGCAAGTAGATGCCGAAGTTCACACAAATCGGGATGAGTATATTGATGTTGAAATCTTCACTTAGGTGGCCAAATGGGTTCCTAAACCAGGTCATACCCAGGGGTGCTAGAACTAGTATTTTTGCACCATTGAGCTATATTGGAACATTAAATCCTTTGTCAACAAGGTCCTCTTGGAATGCATTAAGGTAAGGGATAGATCTTGATGTTGTTGGATGAACTCCAATTGGAGCACCATGATATGGGCTTGGAACACAAAAACATAGCCCTATGCCTAGTGAGGATTTAGGCCCACTTGCACAAGCCTGCAAAGGATCAACCTCACCGGGACTCCCTACTGATATGATAGAAGTTTCTACCTCATATGAGTCACTTGCATGGCTCACGGTTTTGTAGATTTTGTTTTTGGTTTAGTTGTTTCTATGTTATTTGTTTATGCATACAACAATGCTATTGTTGACACAAATTGGTTACTTGTTATATATAGTATCTTGCAACTATCATGTTGAGAGGCAACTAATTTACTAGATATGCTCTTTATGTTATCTTTTAGACAAAGTCCTTTTTTTTTTTACACTGCTCTAATTTCCTCATTGGCAAACCAATGCTAAAAATATGATGCCATATAATATTGTTTCCAAATAATATAAATTTTTGAACTTAGAACATAAAAAATAAAATTCACTGGAACATAATGGCCTAGTTTAACTTATAGACAAAGTAGCCTTTTTCACCGGAATCTGGTAATACAATTTCAACCAAAATTGTGATTTTTTATTGTTTAATTTTTTTTTGAATGCGTGAATGGATTTAGCACCTTGAAAACTCTCAAAAGCACTCGAATTCTACATATTAAACAACCTAAACTCAAATTTTTTAAAATATTTATTATATTTTACCAAAATTTAATTAAAATTAACCAAAAAAATACTAAAAAAATTATTTTGTCTATAAACCCTTGTCTATAACCCCTAAAAAATACCCCTCGTCCATAACCCTTAAAAATTTCTTAACATTTTAATTGAAAAATTACTTGAACAATTTTGAGAAAAATAAATATCACTCAATGTGAACATCTTCGACAAAGAAAGATTTGACTCAATTTGATATTAACTATATATAAATAAAATATTATAGTTAAAGAATCAGATCATGAATGACACCTAAATTTGGTTACCCAACGAAGACCCCCAAATTCTGGTGAGTGCAAAATGGAAACTCTTAGCAAGGTCACTTAAATTTGAACTTAAGTCAAAGGGACGATATATGAACGAAGCAAAGGGCACAAATCCCCACATGCCATTTATGAAGCACAGGGCACAAATCCCCACATGCCATTTCAGGTTATCGTTGGTTGCAAGTTCTAACGAAACCAAGCTCACGTTTTATTGTCGGAATGACATCGTCCCCTAGCGAAATGTGTACATGTCTCTCATTGAAAGTGAAGGTGGAGTGGTTTCCGTGTGAGTTACTAAATTGCATGGCATTATTTTAAGCCATTGTCAATGAAGGAGACATATTTGTTTAATTTCTTATTAGGTTTTTTTTTTTCAACAGTTTTTTATTGGGATTTTTTTTATTATCGGAGTGTTTGAATTGTATTTTTAATGATAAAAATAGATTTAATATTATCAAAAAGTTTTGGTACACTTAAAATTTTGAAGTTTGATAATGATAACTCAAAAAAAAAAAAATGTCAAATTTTGTCAAAATCATGCCAAAATTTCCATTATTTTTTGAGTGAAAACATCACCTTATTAAACTACACCTTCTGTTAACTATGTGTTTTTAATTTTTTAAAATTAATTTATGGATGTTGAATTGCATTTTTTTTTAACTATTTTATGGTTTTTGAATTGCATTATTTTCATAATGTTATTTCTGGTTTTTTTAATTATTTTGTTTGAAATTTTAATATGAAAGAAAAATAAATTAATTTTAAATTATTTAAATTTATATATTTAAATATTTAAATATCTTTTTTTTAATATTAATTAATTTGTTTTTTAACTATTATTTAAATACTAAAACATTACATTTTATTAAAAATATATATTTCTTAATTTCAAAGAAAACCTAATATTTATATGTTACATTTCGTTACTTCCATAAATTTCATGAAATGAAGCCAAAGATTAATTTCATGCTCTATTAACTATGATATTCTTGAATTGATTAATTGTCCATTGGTTGAATGCAGAAAGCATATCATAGAATTATGGAAACAGGTGGCTAAAGAATTTCATGAGGAGTCCCCATACCTTAGTTGTAGAATTTCTCACTGTAGATCACCTGATAATGCAACATACTAAAGCAAAATACTTGATCTACTTCTACAAACAAACTTGCGGAAGCTTAATCGATTTTGAGCAAGATCAAATAGAACAAATATAACAGAGAATGAGAAAGCAATCACACATGAACACAGAAGAATACTCTGGGGAAAGCCTCAACTAAAAACCCCGATCTTTGTAATATCATACAAGTGGGAATATGTCTGAATTACACAAAGCTTTAGCTCACAAGCTATCTAGCTCTCAGCACAATCCTACAATACAGCTCACAAACTGAATAGACACAACATATGCCTTCCCTTAGCCCTCAAACCTCCTATTTCCTTGCGCAGTTTCTCCTGCGGTCCAACGCTGCCACCTATGTGAATGTTCCATTCGCACAACTCATCAAAACCAAAAGTAACTGCGCAATCTCCAAGGAATGAATTCCTTCTGCATGCAAGAGATATCCTCCATGGGATATTCCTGCAACTGATAGTACATTGTCCCATCATCTAATCTCAATTGGGTCTCTGACTAAATTAACATGCATGAGTTATTTATGAGAGAATATTCAATTATCTGAAGTGCAGCAATTACATGCATGCATGCATTAGCTAACTGAACTCACAATCAGTTCCACAAACTGTTGGAACTAATCTAACTAGACTTAACTTAGATAACTAAGCTAACTAATTACAACTCAAAGTACAACTCATCTTGATCTCCTTAATCAAGGGATAACTTCCTCAATCAATGGAGAAATTGTTGCATGTCTTCACATAGACTTCATGTTTGATTTCCTACAACTAATTAACTCAAGATGAATTAATTAATTATTTTACAAACAGCTGCTAAGATCAAATTCGAATTTTAGTTCAGGGACTAACTAAAATTGGAATGTATCCTAAAATGCTATTTAGAACAGTGCTATTTTTAGCACTTCTATTTTTAGCATTTCTTGTTGATATTTTCAACACTCCCTCTCAACAAGAAAGGGATTATCAGTCACCCAAATCCTGTCTCTGTGGAACTCGAACTTGCATTTTGACAATGCCTTAGTCAAAATATCTGCATCCTGTTCCTCAGTCGAAACATACAGCAACAACATAATCCTCTTCACCACACAGTCTCGAAGATGATGATACCGGATATCAATGTGCTTGGACCTGTAATGAAAAATTGGATTCTCAGAGAGTTTGATACAACTCTGATTATTGCAGTAGATCATAGTTGGATCCATCCTCTGACCAAACAATCCCACTAGAATCTTCTGCATCCAAATGGCCTCACATGTTGCCTAACTGGCAGCCATGTATTCAACCTCTGTTGAGCTAAGTGCAACTGACCTTTATTTCCTACTGTAGCAAGAAACTGCAGCTAACCAAGGTTGAAGATTCCTCTAGAAGTGCTCTTTCGGTCTGATGGACTCCCTGCCCAATCTGCATCTATGAAGCCTTGAAGCTTCACTCCCTCTGTCTGCCTGTACCGCAATCCATATTGAGATGTGCCTCTAAGGTATCTCAGCACATGCTTTGCTGCCTTCCAAAACAGCTTGGTAGGTTGAACCATAACTTGACTCAGTTGGTTCACCGCAAAGCATAAGTCTAGTCATGTGTTCACTAGATACATCAGTGAACCCACAAGCTGTCGGTAAATAGTAGCAACTACTACCTCACCTGAAGTAGCATCCTCCTTCCTCCAGTTACCAGCTAGAGGAGTCTACATGGTCTTTCACTTCTCCATGTGGAACCACCTGAGTATCTCATTGGCATACTTGCCTTGAGAAACAAACACTTCCCCATCCTTTTGCCACACTTCCATGCCTAGAAAGTAGTACATAAGACCCATGTCTTTGATCTCGAACTTTCTTGCAAGGTCCTCCTTGCAAGACTTGATCAACTAATCATCACCTATCAAAATCAGATCATCGACATAAAGAGAAAGGATCAATGTCTTACCTTCTACCATGATGTGGTAAAGGTTCACATCTGCTTCACTCTTGGTGAAGCCCAACTCGGTGAAATAGTTGTTGATCCTGGTGTACCAAGCACGAGGTGCTTGCTTCAACCTGTACAAAGCCCTCTTGAGTCAGCACACATGTGACTCATGATCGAATGTCTCAAAACCTTCTGGATACTCAATGTACACCTTTTCCTCAATCTTCCCATTGAGGAATGCAGTCTTCACATCCATAAGATGGATCCTCCAACCCATCTGAGCTGATAGTGCCAACATCGATATGATAGATGAGTACCTTGCTACATGAGCAAAAGTCTCATTGTAGTCGATCCCCTCGACCTGTGAGAAACCACAGGCAACAAACCTTGCCTTATGTTTCTCAACACTGCTATCAGCTGTCTGCTTTACCTTGTAAAGCCATCGGGAACTCGCCACTGACTTGTCTTGAGGTCTTGGGACAACATCCCAAACATAGTTCCGAACGATGGAGTCGTACTCCTCCACCATTGCATCAACCTAGACTGGTTGCTGCACTGCCTCTTCGAATGAAGAAGGTTCGAACTCTACACACTCCCTAACCAGGGCCATGTAACCAGTATACCACTCGGGTGACCTCCTCTGTCTGCGCTGAGACGATGGCTATCCCACATTCTCTCGCACATCCAGCATTAACTTGTCAGCTTCCCTTGAGTGTTTCCACCCATCTCTGGAAGACTCAGGATGAGTGGATGTCTCCACTCTCGAATCCTCTACATGTGGCTACTCTGCATCAGTCTGAGGCTCCTCTTCCTTAGAACTGAAAGTTCCTCCTCTGCATGCAACTTGAGCTCCCTCTCAAGTGATACTCGCATGGCTTTCTTCTCGACGAAATTCAAATCTCTGCGTACCACTGTCCCCTGACTGGTAGGCAGGAACACCCGATATTTGTGGGGTGTATCAATGTACCCCACAAGTATCCCCAACTCAGTTGTTGGATCTAGCTTCTTCTGGGCATCTTTGGTCACATGGCAATAAATCGATGATCCAAAGATCCTAAAGTGACTCACATCTGGTCGCTTCCTGAAAAAAGCCTCCATAGGCGTCTTCATTCCCAGTATAAGGTGCAAGCTTCTATTCTGCAAGTATACTACTGTATTGCATGCCTCAGCCCACAAATGAAGTGGTAGGCTTTGGTCATGCAACATTGCTCGAGCTTCTCCCATAATCGATATGTTCTTCCTTTCAGCCACCCCATTCTGTTGCGGGTTATGGGGTGCCGTCAACTCTCGTTTAATTCCTTCTGCTGTGTAGAAGTCCTTAAACTGTTGGGAGACATACTCTCCACCATTGTCGCTACGCAAGGCCCTTATTTTCTTTCCAGATTCTTTCTCTGCCAAGGCTTTAAACTCATAAAACCTTGACAAGGTTTGATCCTTCTTCTGCATAAAGTAGATCCAACATATACGAAAAAATCATCAATAAAAATAACATAGTACCTTTGTTTAGCAGTGGAGGCTATAGAGAATGGTCCACACACATCTGTGTGAACTCGCTCCAGGATTGCTCCAGCTCCACTATCTCGATCCTAAAAGGAAGATTTCGCATACTTACCTAAGGTACAACCTTTTCATGTATCCATCTGCTCTAGTTTTCCCTTGGGAAGTACGGTAGAAATCTGTTGCATGATCTTCAAGGCCCCATGGTGCAAGTGGCCCAATATTTTATGCCATAGCTCCCCAACATCTTGGCTCTGCACCAACTCTGCTTTGGAACTCAATGCAACACAGTCGTCTACCTTCAGCTTGTAGAGATTCTTTACTCGAATCCCAATCCTCTTGGTTTGTCCATTGTTGATATGCCTCAGGAATACCTTTCCTTTACTAAAGACTGCATCATACCTTTGTCTTCTAGCATAGCCACAGACACAAGATTCTTCTTCAGACCTGGTACATACTTTACATTTGTCAGGGTGAGAGGAGCTCCATGCTCCCTCTGAAACACAATTGTACCTTCACCTGAAACACGGTACTTTCCATCATCGCCCATCTCGATCTGCATCTGGAGATCCTTCTCCTCCAAGGTACTAAGAAGATTCTTGTCGCCGGTCATGTGGAATGAAGCTCCACTGTCCAAGTACCAAAAACATCCCACCATGGATGAAACCATGCATGCGATGAGAGAGAAATCCAACTCGAACTATGAGGCTAGTGCCTCACCATCTAATCCCTTCGAGGATCCCTTCTTAGATTCCTTCTGTGGACAATTCGTAGCATAATGGCCCACCTCATGACAATGAAAGCATCGCACTTTTGATTTGTCAAACTTATTCCCACCTTGGGAAGAACTAGATTTGGAATGGGATGCCTTCCCTTTCCCTTTCCTCGCCTTACTCGCTAAGGCTATATTTTCTTCATCATCTTGCTTTGATGAAGATCCATCGCTGGTGCTTCTTCATATCTCCTCCTACATCAGATCTGACCAAAGTCATTCCCAATCTGGCAGTTTCTCTCTTCCATTTACCGAGTCTTGGTAGCTAACCCTACATTTCCAAGCTCATCCCTGTAGTTGGTGAGCTTGTTGAGATACGCAGGGATCGTGTCACCCTTTTCACACTTGATTTTCCAAAGCTTGTCTTTCAGTGCCAGCTTCCTTTGATCGTTTTTGTTCTGACATAGATCTTTCAATGTTTTCCACATTGAAAACAGTGTCTCCTTCCCATGGAGACTCGAGACTATGTGGTCTCGAACTCCCTCCAGAAGGATTCTCCTCTCTCTAGCCACACATTTCTTCCATTCCGCCAATTCTGTAGCATTAGGTTCTATTGGCTTGGGGACTTCTTGATCAATGAAGTCCTTTAGACCGTTGTCATCTAATACTACTTTCATGCAATCCTTCCAGGCTATATAATTCGAGTTGCCATCAAGGGCATACTCGAGTCTTAAATCGTTGAACACCATTGGTGAAATTTGAGATGTGATAAGAATTCGAATTCTATAATCAGGAACTTCAAACTTAGAACTTCTCCCTTCTTTGTATATTGTTCTTCGCTTTGATCACCTTTGCTCCGATACCATGTAGAATTTTTGACTGTAGATCACTTGATAATGCAATATACTAAAGCAAAATACTAGATCTACTTCTACAAACAAACTTGCGGAAGCTTAATCGATTTTGAGCAAGATCAAATAGAACACATATAACAGAGAATGAGAAAGCAATCACACATGAACACAGAAGAATACTCTGGGGAAAGCCTCAGCTAAAAACCTCGATCTCTATAATATCATACAAGTGGAAATATGTCTAGATTACACAAAGCTTTAGGTCACAAGCTATCCATCTCTCAGTACAATCCTACAATACAGCTCACAAACTGAATAGACACAACATATGCCTTCCCTTAGCCCTCCAAGCCTCCTATTTCTTTGTGTAGTTTCTCCTGGGGTCCAATGCTGCCACCTGTGTGAATGTTCCATCCACACAACTCATTAAAACCAAAAGTAACTGTGCAATCTCCAAGGAATGAATTCCTTCTGCATGCAAGAGATATCCTCCATGGAATATTCCTGCAACTGATAGTACACTATCCCATCATCTGATCTCAACTGGGTCTCTGATTGAACTGACATGCATGAGTTATTTATGAGAGAATATTCAATTATCTGAAGTGCAACAGTTACATGCATGCATGCATTAACTAACTGAACTCACAATCAGTTCCACAAACTGTTGGAACTAATCTAACTGGACTTAACTCAAATAACTAAGCTAACTAATTACAACTCAGAGTACAACTCATCCTGATCTCCTTAATCAAAGGATAACTTAATCAATGGAAAAACTGTTGCATGTCTTCACATAGACTTCATGTTTGATTTCCTACAACTAATTAACTCAAGATGAATTAATTAATTATTTTACAAACAGCTCCTAAGATCAAATTCGAATTTTAATTCTCAATTTTAGTTCATGGACTAACTAAAATTGGAATGTATCCCGAAATGCTATTTATAGCAGTTCTATTTTTGGCACTTCTATTTTTAGCATTTCTTGTTGCCATTTTCAACATTAGTGGCAAAGGTACATGAAAGAAATATATGTTATGTTGTTTCATGTGCTACATGATAGAGAAAACAAAGAGAGGGTCCTTCAAATCCTCTTCTTATTATATTCTCCCAAGTTAAAAGACATCTCCATGCTATTAACCAGAGGAATTTGGAGATATTTGGCCACCAAAAACTCGACCATATCCACTTCCAAACCTGTTGATTCTCTAATAAATGTTGACCTGTTTCAATATGATATGCTTCTTTCACTGTAAAACAACCATGTTTCTTTGTCCCCCAACGTAATATATCACCACCATTCAAAATATGAATCCTTTGTTGTTGTAGCTCTTGGTCAAGCTTATCCCATGGAAGTGGGTATGGAGCTATAGGTCAGTCACTATGTAGCTTTCGTGTCCCCTAGATTGATGAGTCACTAGATCTTTTCCAATAGTCTTGTACTTTCGTATTACCTAAATTCTCCAGATATTTTCTTATCCCCTGTAGTTCATCATTTTCATTGATTCTTGGCACTTGTTGCCAAGCCTCGTCCCATAAATTGGCATAGTTAACTAATCTCAAATCCCAAAAGACAATTTGTTTAACCATTTCTCTACTCTCTTGAGCCCAATTCCAAAGGCTGGATCCCGCATGATACTCCTTTACTCTTAAACTTTCTTCTGTTGTTGAACATTGGATATATTTGTGATTCTATATTTATATCCATAGATGTTCTTCTCCTATGATCCATCGTGACCAAATTTTTTATCAAAACATCATGCTCATGATATCCAAATCTTGTAACCCTAATCCCCCTTGAAATTTTGGCAAAATGAGTTTATCCTAGCCAACAAGCATCCATCTCTTTTCCTTATCTTCTCCCTTCCACAAAAATTCCCTCCAGATTGTTCTGAGCTTGCTTCCTATCTATTTAGGAAGTGACATGGTTGTCATTTGATACAAAGGGATAACTTGCAATACTGCCTCGGTTAATACTAATCTACCTGCAAAGTTGAGTGCTCTAAATGTCTAATTTTGCAATTGTTTCCCCAATTTCTTTGTTAATTATTGCCAACACCTTATGTGTTTGGAGAGAAGACTAATGGGACTCCCATATATTTTACTACGAGATAGCCTCTTGTAAATTCCAAAACTCGGGTAGCAACTGATTCCTTACCATTAAAGAAGAAAACCCTGGTTTTTTCCTATTTAATCTGACGCTTCTACAAAGAGTTGCATTATTTTTTGAAAATTTATTGCTTCTCTTAATGTTGGTAATTCGAATAAACATACATCATCAACGAATTTTTGAAGTGTAACCTTTAAATCTTGTCCAAACAACTGAAGTCCTTTTATAATACCCTTGGTACATGACTGCATTAATAGTCTACCCAAACTGTCCATTACAAGGATAAAAATAAATGGAGATAAAGGGTCCCTTTGCCTTAATCCCCGTATTGATCTAAATGTAAAATAAGGGGGGCCATTGACAAGTATGGAAAAGAAAGGCGAAAAAATGAGTGAAAATATCCATGAAATCCATTGCCAAGAGAACCCAAAAGAATCTAAAATGTAGAGTAAATAGTCCCAACTAAGATAATCATAGGCTTTAGATAAATCAAGTTTTATTAACATACCCGACTTCTTTCTTAATACCATCCATGATCTACCTAACTTCAACAAAGCCTGTTTGCTTTAGTGAAATGAGATTGGAGAGCAGAGGTTTTAAACATTTGACTACAACCCTGGATATGATTTTATAAATAACATTGCACAAAGAAATGGGTCGAAAACCATTAGGGTCTTCTGAACGATCTTGTTTAGGTACCAATGTATTGAAGGTGGAATTTAGGCCTATCCATAACGACTGAGTTTGTCTCGATGCCTCCACTAACTCATGGATCTCTTTCCCTATAAAAAACCAACATGCTTGATAATAATCCAAGATTAACCCACCCGGTCTTGGTGCTTTATTTTTGGGTAGACCCATAACTACCTCTTCCACTTCCTGAAAGAAATTAGTTGCATCAAAGTGATATTCTACTCATCAGAGATAATTTGAAGGATCCCTTTGAGAATCTTACTTATTTGGCCTTGCCTTTGGCAATAATTTTATGCTAAGAGGTGCCTATAATAGTGGACTAGTTCTTCCTCAATTTTTGAATGTAAAGTTTTATGTTCTCTGTCAACCCCTATAAGAGAGAAAAATTTGTTATTGTGCCTTCATTGTATCATTGAGTTATGAAAAAACTCAGTGTTTCATTCGCCCGCCTTTAACCACTGAACCCTAGACTTCTGCTTCCATAACATTTCCTCTCGTTATCTCCTCCGTTCTATTTGATGCAAAGTGAGTCCTTCTTCCACAACTAGGTTCATCGTCGGCCCCTCAAGGATCATGTGTTGTTGTATGTCTTGCATTTTTTGCTCCAACCTTAGCTTTTCTTCAAAAATGTTGCCAAAATGCTATTTGTTCTAGAGTTTAATATTTCTTTTTAATGTCTGTAACTTAAGTTGGAAAGAATACATGTTTTCACTGCCATGCATAGATGTTTTCTTCCACCAAGCTTGAACATGTTCTATGAAATGAGGATCCATTAACCAAAAGATCTCCAGTTTAAAAGGCCAATTTTTTGGCATTGCTTTCAAATCTATTTCTAAGCAAAGTGGCTAGTGATATGACCCTAAGCTAGGGAAAATGGTGGCTTCAATGTACATGTCCATATGTAGCACCTCCACCATTACAAGAAACCAATCTAGTCTACTTGTTATCTAATTTCGCCTCCCCCCCCCCTTCCATTATTCCAAGTAAAAGCACCATTGACAGTGGGAATATCAACTAGCCGCAAATCCTCAATGAGACCATTAAAATTTTATGAGACCGGTTTAAGTCTACCTGAGCCCTCGTTTCTTTCTACTATCATTCTTATTAAGTTAAGATCACCTCCTAAAATACATAATCGATGTTGAAGGCACCTTCTATGATAGAAATGATGAGTTAAAAACTTTGGGTTATCTATTGGTATTGGAGGTGTTGGCATTATGATACAAGTGTTGTCCTTGATGGAAACTCACTCAGAGACAGGTACAGGTGATGGCAACTTAATCAGAGGACAGATCTTAATACAGCAGGATAGAAAGAGAAAATATATACACGCAGGTTCGCTATATACCAAGTTGCGTGTACACGCAGGTTGGCTTCAGTAAAAGCGCGTGTATGTGGAAAACTTATCTTTGGTCCGTGGCGGTTATTCCTTGGAAATTGTGCCTATGGTTTTGGACCATGGTGTCTCGACGGATGTGTTGATCCCTAGTTTTGAGTTGATGGTATTGGTTTTATGGTTTTGGACCATGGTATTAAGCAAGGCCTAAGGCTATATAAGGAGAAGATCATTAGGCAAAGATCGTTGCAATGGGTGTTTGATGAAGTGAGAAGATCTGGTATTTGCTGGTTATCTGTTCGGGACGCTTGGCAAGGGTCGGATCTGATAGCGAAGGCATAAGTAATTATTTCTAGATCTGCACGCAGGTTTCCTTTGGAGAAAGCGCATATACACGCGGTTTTGGTACAGTGAAGTAGCGTATTCATAATAAGATTTGATATTTCAGGTTGCTGTTGATTCTGGTGGTTGTTGCAGAGTTCTGGGCTCCGGTTTTGTTTCTGTGTACTTGATGACAGGTTTCAGTGATTCAGTATTGGGTTGTTTAATGAATTATGATGACAAGGTTGATGATTGTATTGCAGTAATGTTTATTTTGTACTCTTGGATCCAGTCTGAAAATTGATGAAACGTGGTCCCTGAAGATTGTAGGGTCAGCACCTACGTAGTAGTAAATGGATCAGCTAGTACAAGAGCTGAGGGGGTTGTAGCTCCCTTCCAGAAGTAGTTGGAAAACGAGAGAGGGTTGTAGCCCTCTACAGGTTGTAGCCTGCATACTGGTAAAGGACTGCACTAGTATATTGTAAAAGAAGTTTCTCATTAAAGAAGGAAGAAACGAATTGCAGCAGGTGGTTTTCACCCACATTGGGTTTCCACCTTATATCATGGTGTTCATG